>JAPMOB010238058.1:30790-49962 GCA_029875015.1 Lepomis gibbosus
GTTTCACACTTCCCTCCTGGAAATCTCTGTCTAGGAGAAGTTTGTTCAAAAACAGCATTGCCAGTCTCAGAGATAAGCAGGAGCGTGTTGTAATATGCTACACATTTAGGGTTTTTTTGTTTTGTTTTTTTACAGGATCATTGGTGTCCTTCTCAGGCTTCCACTCTGATCATCAGACCTATATTTTTGGCTCTCTGATGTCTTCGTATGATTGTGATTTTTCAGGTTCATTTTGAAAATGGAAGGCCTCACGTCACAGACACACACTGAATTCCCCAAAGTGAGGTTTCCTTACCTCTTCGTCCCAGGAGAGGACATACAGGTACAGGCTGCTTATAACCTAATGTTTCCACAGAGACCGCCGATGAGCAGTCCTTCTCCTCACACACTCTACAGATACATATTAGCAAGTGATTTTGCCCAGCCACGCCTCGAGCTACGCTTGGCAGAGCAGGTGTAATTACAGTAAGGGGGGGACAAGACAAGTGAGAGAGTGAATAGTTGAAAAGGAAGAAGAATCAAACAGATGAGTGTGGAGAGTGCTTTCTGTTCTGTCAAGCACCCCCTTTGTGCTTGTTAACACTAGTCTCCAAACAGCTTCGACGTCTAAACAGCAGGCCATTGACTTATGGGTGTCGGTTGAGATGCAGAGAGGCAGCAGCTCCCTGGATTCTCTCAGCTGTCTGTTAGGGCGGAAGCAGGACTGATGTTTGTTCTTGCCACTAAACACTGGCTTTGTTGCAGATACTGAGCCATGTTTTGTCTCCTCTACTTTGTTGTTTATCTGACCTACTAGGCCCGACTATTATGATTACAGACAGACACAATGCCTTCATTCCACAGCTACCCTTTTGTCAGAGCAGTCCCTCACCTCGGTGTATTGCATTACATCCATGAGGTTGATGTTTTTTGTTTTTAATTTTTTTTATCTGTTATTAAAGTAGATTTTGAATGAGTATCACCATTAGGACAATGGATAAACTGAGAGACATTCTTGTACTGTAATTAATATTAAACTGATGGAGCCCCTGATAATTGAATATGCATAAATGTGCTTTATTGTTTTTACTGTGGCTTTAAAGGCTTACACAATACTCACATGCCCATATTTACTGGCTGTGAAGTGAAGCCTTCTTGTGCAATGTTCAATAAAAAAAATCCAATCTTTCAGCCACAGCTAGTATGAGGCTTCAGCAATCAGCATAGTTAGACAAATCAGGCAGTCTTGCAAAGTATTTTTGATGAACAAAAGTTCATCTTTGTGTTACTATGCCTCCCTGCAGCTCAGCAAGGAAACACTGTCAATAGAAACACTAAAAGGTACAAAAAAACCTCTAAATCTGGTAGATCTCCACTTGATTTTGGCAACTCACATTTCTGAAGCCTTGTTTTAGCTCCAGCCAGATACAAATCACTGTCCATCTCGCAGAGCACGGTTGCAGCCAATTATTGTACGATCTTTCATGTTATCTATAGCTTTACCTGCACACGGGAGACTTTTGTTCCCTGTCTTTAGACTTTAAGGCGGTGCCTCCTTCGAGATAATGGGTGTAACAGCCTCAGGAGAAGCCCTGAACAAAAGTCTCATCCCTGTCTGCTGTTCAAAGAGGGGTATGAAATATAAATGAGTATAGTTAAAGCACCAGCACAACCACATATATGAAGCAAACACACCAAAGCGCAATATTTACCTTTAAACGGCAGGCCTATATAAAAAGTCTGACTCCACCTGAACTTTATGAATATTGGCATGTGAGTTTTACATTTAGATAGACTTGAAAAAAAAACGAACCTATCCCTTTTACTGGTTAGATTTAGTGATGGAAGGCTTTCAAGCAAAACAGAATATTTAAACTTTTGGATGAAATTCGTCAAATTTAAAAGTACTGAATAGTCTCGCGCATGAACAGTTGAAAAACATACTGGCCTTCAAAACCAACCCGATTATCAGTCAAACCCTGTCTCACCCAGTGGCCCTACCCTACCCCTGCACATACAGACACTGCTCCCCACTCACAACCATGTTTGTTGAGCCACATTTAATATGCCAGTGCACTTTCCTAGTGTTGAAAGACAGACTGGCAGGTTATCAGATTGCCGGAGTGGCGTAATTACATTCACCGCACCGCACTGGTCTGCTGCTCCTCAAACACCTGGCAAGTGGCCCCAGCCACTGACCTTTCCCTCAGAAAAAAACCCTGGCTACATAAATGGCAGTTACACGGGGCATGCTTTGTAGACTGAATTATGATAAAGATTATTTTAACGAAGCAATCTGTCTGACATGCCACCGTTGCGCCTAATCCTTCGGATATAGTGGGTAGGCAGTTGTTCTCTGGGCACTGACGGCCCGGACTACATGTCATCAACCCCCTCATCAACCACCTCTGCACCCTCCCTCCACATGAGATGCCTCCGCTCTTCTAATGTGGATTTATGATGCCATACATGAGCGTGTTGTGGAAGCCTGGCTCCTGTAGAGCCATGTTGGACTTAATGAACAAGCTCCCTCCTAAAGGAAGACGGATCTGAGCTGACAGTGCTGTGGCCTCTCCGAGCATGCTCGTCCGTGCAGCATCTGCCACGTGCTTGAGGGACAGATGCAGGGAAATGCAGAGATAGGAGCGGATCAGGATGCAGATGCAGCCTCGTGGCTCAGGCTATGATATCTGGTGGCTTTGCTTGCTGAACTTGTACAAAGACGGAACTCAACATGATGTGAAATGTCAAAATACATACTAATAATTACCTTTGTATCAATACAATTGCTCACACTGAGGGCCAGGTAAGGTTACTTCAAGGTTTGTTTTTAAAGAATGTTGAGTAACTGCATGATGGTTGAGAGTGTAACATTTTAATAACATACTGACCTTTCCTGGGTGACCTTTACTCTTGGAAGACTTTAAAGAATAGATTTAATCAATTCAGAAAGAAAAATGTATGTCCAATCAACATTAATTATGATACCAAAATTGTCCTGTGTACATGGTAGATCGCATGCTCCCGTGCATGCTCTGTGTTGTGAGTAGCAAACTAGCATCTTCATAGTAAGAAAATCTATATTAAACCATCCAAAAAATAACCCAGGTTACATTAGTGGTTCAGTAATATTTTAGTTTTATGAATCTAGAGGTCAGACTGTTTGATAAATCACAACTTTTCAAGTCTTAAAAGTCAGTCTTCACTCAACATAGTAAATAAAGAGTTACATCTGAGTTCACAGCTAACAATCTATCAGGCACACATGAATGCTTTCTGTGTTTATTTCTCAGCACTCAATAGTAAATCTGATCAATGGGCTAGTCTCAATACATTTTCTTTGAACTCAAACTTGAAATAGCCTGCTTCTTGTAACGTCTGCATCACGAGCAACACAAGCAGACTTTCCAAAGCATTTTAAAACCACTAGAGACTGATTAATGTATCTGATGTCTGATACAGGGCTCAACCATCAAGTGCTTGCAGAAAATCAAGTGTTTTTAGACTTATATATTTCTTAAATTAGCTGATATCCTGACGGGCATCCTGAAAAGATTGATGGCCTTAAAAGCCGGGTATATATTATAATCCAATAAACGTCTCATGGGCCACTAGCTGTCCGTTTTCTGTGTGCGTTCTGAAAGAAGAAGTAGAAATTCCGGTGTTTGAACACAGCCCAGGAGCTGTAAACTAGAAACAAACAAAGTGGCCTGCATTCCGCCACACAACCCTATTCCAGCCATGATTTGTTTCAGGTAAATTTAAATGACTTGCCAACGGACAGCTTACTTTCTAGTTGTTGTTGTGATGTTAGCTAGCAGTAGAGTTGTTAATATCACTGTCAGGAGCAAGTGTGCCGGTCTCGTCCTCTCTGCATGTGCAACTGTAGTGACAGTTCGCTAACCCACAATCTAGCTAATGTTAGTTTGTTCACTTGCTTTGTTGTTGTACACTATATATTAGGATATTTGTCGTGGTGCTGGATTTCTCCAAAATCCTATAACCCACCTTTAAGCTTTTACAGCCGTTCATGTTTGCACAAAAACAGGCAATAAATTCTTCCAGCTTAGTCTCTGGTCTCAGTGGTTTATGCTAAATATTCATGTAATGTGTGTTTTTGGTCACATTTTTTAAAATTAATTATCAGATCAGCAGACTCTAAGGATGGGTGTTTGGTGTTAATCATCCTTATAGACTGATAATGAAGCGTGTTAATGATTAAACGTCCACAGGTCCTCGGAATTGGACCAATTAATGATGATAGTGATAACAACAATGAGGCAGGTGAGAAAGTAAGCTAAATTTAAAACAGGCTATTACATTATTATTATTATTATTATTATTAAACTGCTACTATCTGGATTCGGTAGTCTGGAAACCTGATCTGGACCAGATAACACCTTCACCTCTGAGCTCATGGAAATATGTTACTCTACTGCCCAGTTACACTGTCTTTGTGTTCACACTAGGTCATAATCAAATCCACACAGTCCTGAGTAAACAGGTCATGCAGTTGCTATTTTGGCTCTATTTACAGTGTCTGATCACTAATCACTTACCTTTAATCACTTTTATACTGAATGTGTGAAGCCAGGATCAGTTGCATAACCACTATCTTAGTAATAGGTTTAATATCAATGCAGTAGCTATACAAAGAAATGTAAATATAAGACTATGTGGGGGGAAACACCATTTAATTATATAATTTGCTACCATTGCTGTGTTGTTTATTCATGATCAATGATACAAGAAAGCAGCACTTCTGGTGTACATTTATGCATATCTGTTTTTTTTTTGCTTCTTTTTGTATGTTCCACATAGTACTACTACTACTATTTTAATTATTATTTCTTATGTCTTAACTGAAAAATGTAAAATCGAATTTATTTTGTGTGAAGATTAAAATAGATCTGACATTGGATTCTCTGGTTTGACATTGGATTATAGTATTATTTTACTATTACTTATGTCTTTGCAAAACATTCCTAATGTATTGTAATTTCATTCATTGTTTGATTTGAGGTTGGCAAGAAGATAGCCAAGTTAAACGTGTCCAAGATTTATTTTCAGAGACAGATGTTATGTGAGTGTCAATTTTCTCATGTATCAAGTTAGCACATAAGCATGTTCCCCAATATCTGTTTCTTTCATGTCAGTGTTTATGGTGCTCTCTTCATCATGTCTCTCTTCGAGGAAGACTCCAGGGGTGAAAACACTAAAAATAGAAGTTAGCTGAAGTCATAAAGACAGTGTGGGGGACACAGAAGTAGTTTTTCTTTTTGTAAATCCAGCCCCTCTCAGCAACAGGCACTTCCACTCTAAAGATGTTAACATTTCCATGTGGACACGCTCCAAACTAAACCCCACTTGAGGTGTACATTTCCTCTCCACATATAAGAGAGGAGCCACGGCCAAGAACAAGTGAACACATTTTTCCCCCCTCGTGTCCGAATAAACCGAGGCAGCTTAGTGACAGATTTTTGCCATCTGGCAAAGCTAGGGGGTTTCTTATATAATCTGAGGTGTAGTACTGTACCTCAGAAAGAGAGAGACAAAAAGAAATGAAACCAATTTAGAGAAGAGTATAACTGTAGGTCTGTATGGAAAATCGTCTTGGTTGGTGTCTGTTCTTTGCGTGCACTTTAATTCCAATTTTGTAAAGAAAAATGACTACAGCAATGGAAAGAATTTCATCATATAAATAACCAGGTATTGTTTGTCACACTGAGTTCTGAGCACCAGAGGAAAATATTTTGTTTGTGTGTGCATTTTCTCAAAGAACCGAGATGATCAATAACTAATCAACCACAATGTCAAAGTTGATAGGCAAAAATTAAAAAGTTTTCCAAGAGAAGTACAGCAGTGTGAGGAATATGCTAGGGAAAGCATTTTACCAATCTTGATTATGTATTTTGTACAGCCTGGTGGTTGTTGTGTGAAGACGTATGGTCAGCAGGGACGATATTAAACGCTTAGTAATATGATGTAGATCAGTGTAGTGTGTCACAGTGAGTAATGACCTCAGCATAGCAAGGCAGCGGGAGCCGAGACAGCAAGAGAACCAGGAGGAGCTTGATCAGGCCGCCCTGCAATGCTTTTACAAGGTCATATGATGCAAAACCTAGGACCTAAAACCCTATTTAAAAACATGTAGTTTTCCCCCCTCTAAATTAGAATGCTCAGCGGGCCTTGAAGAAATGGTGTAACAAGGTCCACACAGAGTATGAAAGGTTGTGTTCCAGCCATTAATCTGTTGGTACAAGAGGTTTTAAAGTGGTTCAACTCCTCCGGCTACAGCTCATACAGAGGAATTTGTTATGTTGCCTAAAATGATCCAATTTAAATCCAATGATCCAATTTTTCACAGCACTTTACAGCCAGATCGGGAAACCTGCATCACCCTGGTCTTTTACATGAATAGAAATACACTTTCTTCTTTTCTTCATGGCTGTTATTGCTGATTTACATATTTATTCTGGATTTTTGCCAGCCAAGGGGAAGATTCAGAGGAGCACAATTAAAACAATATAACCCCACCTTGTCATGGGGGACCCACCTGACAAAAACAAGTTACCAATGCTTTAACAAGCGTAAAGCTAAAGCCAATAAAGCACATAAAAACAAATACATGAAAAAAGCAAGAAAACACTTTAGAGACTAAAATACACGTTTAAAGTAAATATAAAATATATATAAAACAGAACAAAATCAAATCAAATCAAATCAGGAAAGGCTCTGATTTAGTATGCAGGACAAATTATATGCAGTTATAATTTTTACTTTTATCAATAAATTATAGGTCCCTACTGTTAAATAATTTAAACGTATTGTGAAACAAAATACAAAGCTTTATGCTTTTCTTTAACCTCAAATCAATTGGTTAGAAAAATTAGAAAAAGAAGAAATTTTTTTTTCTTGATAAAAGTAAATTAAAATTTAATACTCATGTTTACCTCTCATTTTATTTTTAAGTACTTTACCTCTCATTTTATTTATTTATTTTTTTTAATCTAAATCTTTATATGGTCTATGGTTCAAATAAATAGAGTGCATCACTAAACTCTTCAGTAGGCCTACATGTAACTTTAGCATTTTAGCCAGCAAGCTAACAATAAACTTAGCTAGCTAATGTCACTTAGAACTTCCTAATTTAGTTTATTTACCAAGAAAGGAGGCATTACAGAACACACATCTAAAAAATGTTTAAGATAGCACAACAAAGGCTGATACTATTACAGTCCTTGATGAAGACAAAAGATACATGCACTAAAAGATAAATATAATGTTATGAAGATTAAAGCATAGTGTCTACGAACTTACAAGTCACGTTAGCTAGTTAACTTTGTGCATGTTAGCTTGCCCATTAAAATATGCGTTAACTGTTACAAGAGTTATTACAGCAGGCTAATGCTTCAGCAATACACAGTGCAATACATTTTACGTGCACTGGTTGGTGTAGTTTATAAAAGAGAATTAGCCTTAGCTAGTAGCTAAAAACCATTTGGACATGTTTTTTTGTTTGACTATGTCAAAGAAAAAGTATAAAGCTTATAATTATTTTTACACTCCATTTTAAATTATATTGATATATTCAAGGGTTATGGTTAATTTAGATTGTCTGATAACATTTTACAATATTCTGTCAGTTTCAGGGCTCGATACCTTGTTAGCTTTCTATATGTAGCCTATGTGGAATATACAAGACCTCAAATGGAGCCCTAGTTCCCAGGAGCCTTAGTGAATGTTAAAATATTTACATTCACATTTCTCCAGTTACAATCTCGGTCCCCAGTTGTCAAGTACGTCGTTCCGCCCTTCTGCGCTCCATTTTGTCATATTCTATTCTCTGTATGAAATGAGACGAGTCTCCTTGCCAGCAAAGCAGTCTGGATGCAGTGCTGGAGAATAATGAAACAGGCTTCACATGCTCAGACAGCCCCCCGACAGATGAAATGCAATATTCTTAAAGTGCTGTGCAACATGAGCTTCATATGTAGATATCAGATAGTAGCCCACTTGACGATACCTCTATTACAGTCCACAAGCCAACGCTTTGGGCAATTAGGATCTCTCCGGTTACCCCTCTGTACATGAGCCAATCCAAGATGAGAAGGATAAAAACTCAATTAGCTTTTGTAAGGTACTGCCCACTCTACATGCAGGCTCACATATTCCATATTACCTTTGAAAGATCAAACACCAGGTTAAGACTTTTCCCATTGGTTCACAAGTTGTCACTACTTGGCATTTTGAGCTAAAAATCCACTTTCTCCCAATGAAACCAAATTCTTGCAATTCACTGGAGTATACAAAAAGTCCAGCTCAAAAGGGATTAATCTATCATGCTCTTTCGCAAATCCTTTTAACAATGAAGGGATAAACACAAACCGAAAATTTGATCTGACAAGTGGCCCTATGGTTTACGTGTCTATGAGCGGGCAAAAAATATAGGTGTCAATTCAGTAGCCACAAAGGTATAGTGAAGTCGCTACAGTTTTCAGAATGGATGTACTGCTGTAATTACTCTTGATACTTGCTCTCCCGTCATCTTTTTCTCAACTTCTATTTTTTTGTCTTCCCTCAGAAACACCAAGACTCATTTATTTCAAATGAAACTTTGTAAATAAAAAATATCTGGATTACAGCCAAAGTATAGAAAGTTATGAAATTATGTCTGTGGGATATTGTTACACAAATATCTCTTTATCTCTCTATATAGAATATGTAGATTAAAAGCAATAAGGTGAGCTTTGTGTTAATGTTAATTTCTACTCTATTCCAGCCAGGTCTCTTTCAGTTTTGACCTGTTAGACCCCCAGTCATGTAGTAAAAATCTCTAGGCTGTTTCAAAACCTAATTTTGTTGTTTCACCATTGATTTGCATGCAATATAGCTACTGTAAGAGCATGCTTGGTTAACAAATATGTGTTGAACCCTATGGTTTATGGTTTAAAACCCATATTTTGAGATCACATATCATCACATATTCAAATATTGTAGATTTAATTCTCACATAATTAATTATCTTGTATATCTTGATGTCTGAATACTTAAACTGACTGAATATATAAAATGTGTTTGGTGTATTATCATAATGATAGAGTTTGGATGGTTGTGTAACCATGTATTTGGTTGCTTTGAAATATGCTTTGTAAATACACTTTTTCAAAGTGAAGTGCTGCAGATTGCGAGCTAATTTACCTACACAGACATCAGGTAAACACCACCTTTAATTAGTTAGGGAGAGACTGTAAAGGTTTGTGTGTGTGTGTGTAGGGGGGGTTGGGGGGGGGGGCAAAGCACACAGCTGCTGTGGAGAAATGAAACGCTTCCTCCTCGTTGTGCCCATTAACAGAGTTTTCAAACATCCTCCACTGATCAGCAGTGATCCTGAACAACGCTGGCAGGGTTACAGGCAGGCCAAGGCTACGGGCAATAATGCTGTGGTACACTGGTGTTACAAAGAGGAGTGTAAAATGTTAATGACAACAGATCCGCTGTGCACGCACACACACTGTAATCACATCACACTGGCCAGTTAGTCAGCCTCCCTTAGTTGGAGCTGCGTTTTCACCACCAGCGTTAAAGACCATACTGCGCCCTAAAAGCACCTCAACGCAACCTCATGACACACATTAGCGACATAAGCCCTGTCTTCATGGCCTGCTGCTCTCCTCTGAAGACACTCTGTACTGTGATGATGGAACTGTTCAAGTGAAGGAGCTGTTGGATAACAAGCAGAGACAGAGAAAGATCAGAGGAAAAAGACTAGTGTAATAACATCCTCTGAGACGCTGACAGCCCTGAGAGGCATCATTTAGTGGTATGAAAACAACAGAGAGATGTACAGCTCACAGACAAAAGCTACGCGTTAGCTCGATTTCAGCCTGCTCTTCTGAAATGTTTTGTGGAAATAAACGCCAAAGCAGCTGATTACTTTCCTTCACTCAAAAATGTTCCCCAGATCAGTTAAAAAGAGCCTACGTGAGGTTTTGTCCACAAGTGACAATCAGTTCATTTTGGAATGTACTGTAAAACGTAAAAGTAGAGAAAAAAAAAATATATATATGGTGCTACTTTAACAGTTTAGTTTATTCAAGTAAACCAATTTTGGTTATTGTTAAAATTACTTAGTTAAAAGGGTATTCCAACAATTTAGTCTTCATGGACATATCAGATCAAAAAAGAATGATGCAACATAGGATGGGCCAAGCTCCCAAAACCTGGGATCCAACTATTTATGGTTAATGTAATTGTCATTGGCACATTCAAACTACACACTGCTAAATTGTAAAGCAGGCTTTCTTCTATAAATGTATAGTTTCCAAACTGTTCAATGTTCAATATTTTGTGATTACATTATCCAACAAAACCCACTGTTAAAACATGTACTGCTACATACTGTACTTCTTTATTCTCATCATAGTTTAGTCAGACACTATCCCTAGCAGACAATACTACATGTGAACATAAAGGACAAAAAGTCTTTACATATTTAAGCAGTACCATAACAACCCTAGATGACATCATCTGGGTTATACACCCACATGTTACAAGAGTTTGAATTGAATTTGACTTGTAAAAGTGATGGATTGTCCCTTTAACTCTGAGCAAGGTTGTGGCCAATATTATTGTATGTTTGTAAATTGAGGAAATTAAACCTTTATTACACTATTTCCATTTGAAATTTCTACTTTACATAGGTATTTGTGGGTAGGAAGAAACATTTCTCCCAGTTTCTAAGCTTGGTACTTAATGTTTTAAAATGATCACTTTTCATAAATGTGAAGCCACTGCTAAGAGTGACAGTTAAAATTAGTGTATGGTAATTACAAAGACATCACTGGTGAAAACGTCCCCGCTAACTCCTGTAGATAATAACGCGCACGGCAATTAAAGCAGAAAAAAAGAACTGCCTGTCTGTCCCTCCCTCTTTCCTGTGCAAAAACTACATTAACGCTGGATATCGTCACAATGATTCATCCTCCACATACAGTACAACACATATGGCCTTCAGCAAATTGAAGTGAATCATTTCTTAACTTTGTTACAGAAGCTATTAAATTCAACACAATGCGTTGCCAGATGAATAGCTGGAAGCATCTTGAGGACTTCCTCTGTCATAGATGAGAGGCAGTGGAGACAAGCAGTTCCAGGATTTTAACACCTATGACACACCCCATACACAAAATGTGGGATTACTTGAAGGAGGTGAAACTACGAGAGCTGATTTAGAAATTGCTCAATGAAAAGTAAGAGTGTAGGCAAGTATCACATTAAAGGCCGCATACAAACCCACACACTAACTTGTAATAATATATTTATTTGTGATGTTTTGGTGCAAATCCATGGTGATGGGTACCCCTACTGTGCTAACCTAGTTTCCATATCCAGGGCCATGCAATATTTGGGAATGTATCTTTCTGAGAATGCAGTTTAACCTTTGGGGCTTTAAGCATGTATTTTATAGCAATCTACCAATTTATTCATTTATTCATTTAGCTGATGCTTTTATCCAAAGCGACTTTACAATTTAATGTAAACATTTTGGGGCACACTCATGATTGTTACTATACAGAGTGTTTTACTCTTATAGCTCCATGTATGATATTGAGAACTACTGGAGATACCAGTGACTTAAAATTACTCCATATTTAAGATGGCTTCTTATTGTCACAAACCATTAGCCTGATGAAGGTCTCGACATTGTGCAGTGGAGTTTATTTAACTTTTGATCCAGTCTTCCCTCTCCTACGTACCTGTCTGATGAAGTAGATGTGCTTCATTAGAAAGTTTCTGTATTCAACTATTAATTTAGCCTCCCCCCCCCGTTTTTATTTGTTTCGGTTTGATTTGCAAAAGTTTTGAAATATCCATCATCCCGCCGCTCCAGAACAATTAACATACTGAAAGAAGACAAGGAAATGCATGTAAAGAAAAAGATTATAGTCCTTTTTTCTCTCTAAGCTGTAGAAAGACATTGTGGTAGAAAGGGAAAGAGACACTTTGACAAGAAAGTAGATGAGATGATGCTCTCAACTTGTCAAAACGTCCACCTGTCGCCTCTGTGGGATAGCGAGCGTCTTTGTTCTGACTCAGCGGCAAACTCTCCTTTGAATAAAGACTTCTGTCTAATAGAGTGAGGTGCCTTGGAGACCTGCATGCAGAGGGAACTATAATTTGGGAGCAGCTCCAGGAAAAGGGACTCTTGCACCGCAAAACATTAATCCCTCAGAGACTCCTAATGTGCATAGTCCTGGAACCATTCAGAAAACTGGACTCGGTCTCGTCACGATTAATCCCATCTAAAGATAGATTCATGGACATATTTTGGAACTGACAAAAGGGCCTCTCTTTGGCAAGAGGCAATGGGTAACACACAAACTGGCATGCACACAGAAACCGTGGAAACCGTCCTTGTTGGCCAGTGGTAATATGTCTCTGCCTATTATTCACTTTCGTTCCTGGTTTCCACTTTTCCTGGGTTTATCATGTGAAGGATGTGTTGCTGTAGAGCTCCAGGGTTCTCAAACAGACGGCCTCTTTATCCCGGGGCCACAATCAGCTCAAGCTCCTGGAGAAAAAAAGGAGCAGGACAGGAGAGAAATGTGCTGAGCAATTCTGTGCCCTAGTCTCGTTTCTCTCCCTGGCTGCAGTTTTTCTTGTTTTCTAGAAATGCTGGAATGATGGAAGCTCCAATTTCATCCACTGTTTTTCACATTTTGGAAAAAAATGTCCAAGAATTTTTAGTGTTTTTAGCCGATGTTTCTAGCAGCATGGCAGCTTTGGTCTGTTGGTCCACCACCTTGGTCTAGGCTGAAATATTATGACAACTATAAAATAGATTAAACGTTGTACAGACATTTATGTACCCCTCAGGATGAACTGTAAAACCTGATTTTTCCTTAAAGTCTTTTATGACAAAACCTGCAAAAGCAGTGACATTCCCATCAGCATGCTAACATGCTAAACTAGGAACCTGAACCTGTAAACTTTATAGGCTACCTAAGAAACATTAGCGTGTGAGCATTTTAATTTTTAACATCTTAGCATGTGTATGTTAGCATTTAGCTCAAAGCACTGCTTGGTTTAAGTACAGCCTCACAGAGCTGCTAACATGGCTTCTTACCATGTGTAAACACAGAACACAAGGCAAAGGTGACACGATTGCATAGAAAGTCAATGGAAAGACAGAAGTGTGGGCAACTCTGCCTCTGATGGCGCAAAGTGAGGCAAAGATGCAAACTTGAGCTAAGAACTTATCCCAGGGCTTTATGAATCAGTTTCACTAGACACGGTCCATTTCTAGCTAGCTTACAGCCAATGTGTGGAGGATCCATTGGGAGTTTGGGCAAACTAACAGATACTCTGCAAAAAACGTGTTTCATTTTCTGTCTGAACACACCTTTAGTCTTGTTTTGATCTGGCCATTTCAAGTGTTCAGGTCATTGTGGTTGTAGTGAACAACTGGCCAATGCACCTTTGTGAAGATCTACTTAACCTCTACTGCTACAATCGAAATATACAGATTATTTGTTGCTTTGATATTCCCACAAGAAAATACTTTGCTCTTCATCCGAAGGTTCAAAAAGGCAATAGCCGCAACACAGCTGCAGTGGATACACCCATGAGGCATGCAGAGGAGACATGAGTCTGGGTAGATTGAACCATTTGTCTTAGCCGTGAGTGCTGACAGATTGCCCTGTCGTTAACATCCCCCTCCTTGTCTCTTCCTGTTCCCAATTCTAACCATCCTTCATTTGGATCCCTCTGAAGCATCAGTACAGCAGTCTATATAGCTGTCATTTCATTCATGGGACACAGCAGAATGATCTATGCTAAATAGTTAGAAGATCTCAATTTTGGAACAAAAGTCTGTAATCTGACAGATGGGGTCTATTGCATTGTGTCATTAGCCACTGGCAACCTCTTAAAAACTTTTATTTATTGAATGCCCAGCTTTTACCTGTAAAAAGGAGTTTGTTCAGTATATATCAAGGTTCTCTAGGAAGCAATCCCACGCACTATGCACCTCCCTCAGGAGTGCGGATTAGCAGCTACAGGAAAGTTAACTGCTTATTTTTCCATAATACATGCTGAACACAACGGCTGATAAGCATTTTGCCCCCCTGATAGTGAGGGAAAAGCTCCTCCATCTCTAGACTCAGAAGCAGCAGCCGATTCATCTTCCCTCGGGCTGGAGGAGATATCAAGCTGCAGCAGCAGCAGAAACAGCATCCTGACACCCCACTTCCAGCAGGGCTTCCATCTCCTCTGTCAGCTGTCAGCTCAAAATGTCTCCTGCCTTTCAGACCAGAGCTTTCAACTCAGTCCGTATCTGTCTGTCCAACTAGCACCACACTTTCTTTCCAAAGTCAGAAATTAGGTTTTACATCACATTTGGAAATCAAAAGCAGATGTGTGTTCAGCAACCAAAACAACAGAAATTCTGGTGATGCAGTTGACTAGTTTCATTCTCACATACTGTATTCTCACGTTGGACCAGCCACTCATGACAGTAAGCAGTTTTCTGTCTGTCATTGCGCTGTCACAAGCATTATAAGTTCCAAAAGTGCTTTGTGGATGTTTGTTTTGAATTGTTTTTTGCCTTGCGCGCACTGAGGCAGCTGTGTCATTCTTCTCCAGGAGCAGGCTCACTCTGTGGCCTGTGTCTGTTTGAAGGCTAGGATGGGTTTGTTCCAAGGTTGCCACTGAGGCTTGTTGAAACCAATGGACAAACTAATGAGCCCCTGAAGGCCCCACTGAAATGCCCCATGGCCTTGTTAGAAAGCCAAGATGGGGGAGTTGCAGAGGTAGAGTATGGCTGAGGTATCATGGGGGGTGGGGTGGTTGTTAAAGTTATGGGGCAATTAGGCAATGCTACAGGGGAAGACAGTAAGACTTTAGAATTAATATAACAGTGAAACAGAGTCTACAGCCATGTTAACAGCTCTTTGAGGATGTTCGTTCTGAGCACAACAGTGTTTTGAGTTGAATGCTAACTCTAATACTAATATTCTCACAATGACCATGCTAACATTTGGACATGCTAGAGCTAGCGTGTTCACATGCAAACATTTGCTAATTATCACAGAACACAAAGTACAGCTGAGGCTGATGGGAAGTTATTACAATACATCTTAAGGGTGAAGGTACCAAATTTCATGGCAATCCCTCAAATAGCTGCTGAAACATTTCACTCAGAACCATCATATAAAGAAAAAGTCAGGGAATCACCAGTCATCAGGATACATTATCTGGGAACCATTAATGTCATCCAGATTTTACAACAATCCATCCAGAAGACAAAGAAGAAATAAAGAATGTCAAGCTTGTTTAGAGACCCTAGAGGAAAAACTCACAGGATCACAACAATCATTAGGATTCATCCTCTGGGGGCAATGAACGTTTGTACAAAATTACACTGCAATCCATTCAATAGTTGTTGAGATAACTCTATCTGGAACAAAGGGACCAATAAAAAGGCTTTCAACTAAAGAATGAAACAATGGTTTGTGCATAGAGTTTTACAATGGAAAGTCATTCAGGGACATCTTATATGGTAATATATTTTCCTTCTGAAACTCAGTTAAGCCCTTTATTTGAGGTGTTTAGCTTCTCAAGTGTAAAAGCAATGAATTAAATGGATACAGTAAACGGACAATCTGGATGATCCAGAGGTGCATTATTCTCAAATCCAAGAACAGACCAAAACACCTGTGCAAACCAATGAAAACTATGGATATAACAAAGTTGACTTCAGTGTTGTTTTTTGTCTTCTCACCTTTGTAGCAACTCAAGAAAAAAAGAAACGAGCAAAGATTCTGTGATCCCTCTCTTGCAGAATGACTCCAAGATCCTCAGGATAGATGACCCATTAGGCTTGGGTGACTAAAATGGGAACTCAATCTAATGCCTCATTTCCTCTCAGAGATGAGACAAGCTTTATGGCTTGACCTCACCCAAAAAGGGTCTCTTTCTTTCTACAGCGGCCACGTTATAATGTCACACACCGCTGTCTCACTTAATCTGAAAATAATATCAAACACATTAGCAAAGGCAAAGGCCTGGAAAATCCAATTTGAAATTCATACTGTGGTGCATGAAGACTTGATCACTCCATATGTGTGATGTCATGTGTAGTTTTAATGGACATTTATCTTCATGGGCGAGAAGTCACAGAGGAAGCAGGGAGTTCTGGGGGAAATGTCTTGACAATTCTATGAACTGCCCTGAAACTTACAGGCATTTATGTGCCCCTCAGAATAACCTGCCTCAACTTTGGAGATACCTTTTTGTGGCTTTGGTGTTATTAATCTAGTTAATGTTATCAAACAGGCTGTGAAATGTATGTAAGCCCAAGTGTAATAGAATTTTCTTAAACCATCTTTCAAGCTAAGTGACCAACCAATATTCATTTATTATACGGACAAATATGAAATCCACCAAGATAAGGGTTATAAGTTTTTGTCATGATGACAGAGATGTCTGTCCAGAGATGCAGCACTATCCCACAGGATGATGATGCTCTCACAAGAAATCTGAAGCACGTAAATATAATGTCCTTTTTCCTTATACCTACTGTACACATTTAAAAGGAGAGCAAGCACAAGCTTTCCTGAAACCATGGACAAGTAATTACTAAGGCTGAATATGGAGTAGACCTTTGTTCAGACTGATATTTTTCATGTCTGTCTGAAAAGGCTAATGAGCCGCACAGTGTCAACACATGACGGTGTGCTGGCCAAAAAACTTTTAATTTGACACTTCCATTGTCTATCAAGGGGAGAAAGACAAAGAGTGCCTGCAACTCCTCAAGGCTTCTGGGTTTATTGGTGTGTTCAAAACAGCAGCCGCAGCCAGTTATGTGGAGTAGCTCCTTCTGCTCAGCGAGCTTGAAACAAATGGGTTATTTAGAGCCTGCTTCATTTGCACTTGTGGAGAAAGGGCAGAAAGGAAATGAGAACCCCTTGACGGTTCAGCATTGGATGTATTTAATTAGCCAATTCACTCTCTGCTTTGCTGCCTCAGTGGGCACAATTCTTTGTATTTTTAAAAGTAATTGTCACTTGCCGCATCAGCATTCAGCAGATCCAGGCATGCAGTTAGGAGCAGAAAAAAAACTGTCCCCCGTCTCTAGAGCTTGTAAAAATACACACGGAGGCACATAAACTGCCTTGCTGGTCACAGGTAACCTATGGAGACTGTATGACATGTTCATAAGCCGTGAAGCAGAGGTGTGAACATCATCAGCACCAGCGTTCTAATCAGTATCATTGATCATTTTGCTTTACTCAACTGAATGAACTCTGCAGACGGGTTTGCTGATTAACACAATTTAAATGGTCTCACCTTGTTTTACATAAAAGCCAAAGCTTTTCAAATGTCCCATTTATCCCCACATCATAAAATACATCCCATAATTTAAAAAAATCTTTATTTCACAAAGAAACAAGAGTCTACAGCAACTCTGAACTGTACTGCACACCGGTACTTTGAGCTAAATGTTAAGGTCAGCATGCTAACGTGTTCAGAATGAGAACATGCTGATGTTTTTTGCAAGGTATAATGTTGAACATGTTCATCATCTTAGTTTAGTATGTTAGCATGCTAATGTTTGCCACTTGACACTAAAGTACAGTTGATGCTGATGGAAATGTTAGTTTTACAGGTATTTGATCTGAAAAGAGTATCACCAAGTCAGTAGGATGCATCATCTGAGAACCATGAATGTTTTTACAAATTTTGCGTCAATGCGCTCAACAGATATTAAGAACTTTCCCTGGGATAGCTAATAGCTGCAATAACTCTGAGCTAATGGCAGCACTAGATGAAATGTCAGGGGATTACCGAAATGAACAGAATTCAGCCCTTAATGACCATGAATGTCTGTAGCAACTTTCATGGCAATCCATTTGATAGTTATGGAGCCATTTCACTCAGAACCTAAAATGTCAACTTAATGGTGGCGCTTTAGGAAAAGGCAGGGGGTCACCAAAGTAAACAGGATGCATTCCCTATGATCTCTGAATGTCTGTATACAAATCTGATGGCGGTACATCCAATAGCTGTTGAGATATTGCCATCCACTACTGTGACATACTGTAAATGCTACCTGACCAGTCCTTGTCACGATTAAGTAACCGAATAGTGTATAATGTTTTGGCCCATTTCAGAGTTTAAACATACATTTTCACAACGATTCTGCACATGTTACATAAATACCATCAATCACTGACACAGACTCACACAGAAACACACAACTACACAAAAATCACCTTGCTCCACAAGCTGTAATTACAGTATACTCAATTGGAAGATGCACTGCTGTGCCCTGGGGCTGAAGTGCCTCTATAATAAGCTTTCATCAAGAGCCAACTTAAGAACGATGTCCCACATATCAACCAGCAGTGCTCTACAGCAGACAGAAAAAAAGAAAGGAAGAGGTGATACTTCCATTTATACAAGAGTTTAATCCGTTTTTGACAAGAACGGTAGAAAAAAACTACAAAATGAAATTTAGGAATGGACAAACAGAATGTACACATACAGGCCTTTCAGCCATTATGATACTTTTTACTAAAAATCTACTTTAGAACTCCAATGTGCTACAATGGAGTTCTAAAGCTATCTATTCTATGAAAATGTCAATGTTGTCATTTAGAAACCTGGCAGCAACCTGTTTCAACATGAATCTGTTTGCAGGAGACGACACGCTGCCAAAAATGTTGACAGAAGCAGCCAGAAACCACAACTTGACTTAACTAAACAAGTCTTTTCATGCTTACTGCATTTCCTTCTGCAGTAATCTCCATTCTCATACTTATTGGAAATCCGTGTGAGATGTCACATTAACATATCCAGACACATTGTACATGTACACCAGAGTTCCTCTCTCAGCTGTCCCAAGGTCCTCTTGAGTGACGGGTGAAGTCTTGACCTCCTGGCATCTGAACTTTGGCCTCAGAGTCTCAGGTACGCCACCTGTAAACAATAGGCAAAGGTTTGGAAAAAATTCAAATCCGTGTGACGCTTGAGAATAAAATTAAAATAGATTCACATTAGCATTTGAGAAAACTCCAGTTTGTACTGTACAATGTGGATTTTTGTTCCCCAAAGCACAGATGTATTGGATCTCTATGGTCTGCTGATCAGCACAGCAACACATTATCTGCAATTACTGTCATCAAACA
>JAPMOB010238060.1:0-11751 GCA_029875015.1 Lepomis gibbosus
GTGTGTGTGTGTGTGTGTGTGTGTGTGTGTGTGTGTGCACGCGCTGTACAAATCAGCCTGGTGAAATGTGTGTCAGTGAGCACAGTCAAACAGTGCATTCCTGCACAGCGAGCACGCGCATCTGGACGCGCACCTTGCAGGGCAGGCAGCCTTTGGCGAAACAAAGATGTTGAGGAGGATGTTTTGATCAAGTCAAGGTGGAGGTGAAGGGAGGTCCAGAGCATCACTTAGAGGATGGAGAAACCGTCTAGGATTGCTCCGCTTTAGCTAATAAACGGGATGACGTCATCCTGAACAAGGTGGAACGGGAAAGGGGCGTAGCCAGAGCGCTGTAGCTGAAGTGATTGACAACCTGGTTCGCGGATTAAAGGCACAATCAGCCATTGCAATGAGGCAACAAGAGGAATGAGACAAATATGTTGTTAAAGCTAAAATCAGAGGAAGAGCTATCAAGTTTCAAATGTTTTTTATTGTGAAGCACCATCATCATGTCAGTATCACGTAACAATGACATAAGAAAATATATATTATGGATTGACATTGAATGTAGCCTATGTTTAATCTTTTGTTGCATGTAATATTCATATTATGATGACAGAAGCTTGAATTACTGAGGTGGCACAATTGATTAAATCTTCAAAAAAATAACTGATTATATGAGTGACAAAAAATTTGCACTATTTTAAGCAAAAATGCTCTGTTCACTTGTTGCTGCCTCTGGAAATGTGATGTAAATTTTATGGATCAGATAATCAATTGATTAGTTGAAAAAATAACTGACCGATTAACTGATAATGAAAATAATTGTTAGTTGCAGTCCTAAGTAAGCTGTAAGTACAATCCTTTAGCACACCTATAGGCCTAGAGGCAGTAGCCTAACCTGCAAACTAAAGTTGGACATGTAAACATCCATTTTACCAGCACAGCTTGGTTGTGACAGTGAAAATCTTTCTAAAATGAATACATTGCTCGACTTTAATTGTTCCGTTTTCTTCTCGTGCTGTGTCCCTCTATTCCTGTGCCTATAATCAACATGTCAGGACGTGTCCCAGCCTCCACCTGCGCACAGACTGTTCCGTCCTGTTGGACTGCAGTGTCTCTTTAAAAGGCGATCCCATGCACAGGATCCAGGGGGCTGGCCCTTGATCGACTTGCATGCGCGTGTCTGTGTGTGTAGGCTACGTTGTGTATGTGTGTGAGCGCGTGTGTGCAGCGCTGCGTGGAGAGCAAATCGAGATACAGTAGTAACCCAGAGTGAGGTGGCAGCCTTATTCCACATCGACACTGACTTGCCCCGCATACATCCTATCTGTCTGTATATCGCAGAGCGCACTTGAGGAGTGAAAGAGGGGAGAGTCAAGATGGCATCTGGAAGTGGCCGTGGACAATCCTGGATCTAGTCTCTTCTCTTTTTTGGTACCACGGAGCGCAAGTGACTGGCCGTGCAAGGTATTTCATTTAAAGTGTTCAGAGCGGATTTATTTCCCAGAGAGATGGGGTTAGAGCACTTTCTCCTCTGCCATTGATCTCCAGTGGGTGGATTCAGAGCCTTGCACCAGGACGGGGTTTGTGTAGAGCGCCTATTCATGAGCAAGTAGTGTTTTATAATGAACTGAAGCTCAGAGAGGCGCATAACGTTAGCTTCATTGAAATCGTTTATAAATTAAGAGGTAGGCTAGTTTATTGTGGCTTCATTGACAGAAATAGGTTAAATGTACACGACGCTGTATTGTGATTTTCAGGTTGTATTTAACTTTGCTCTAACCGAATGTGTTTGGTTTATTTTTTCTTTCTGCGTGTCCTCAACAGGCGTTAATAACTAAGTTGCTCTTGGCCCTGTTGGGACTTCGCTGGTGTGGAATAGCAACAAAGGACGGGAGCGCGCATTCATGGGACGCGACTTTGACAGCTCTTCATTTCTTGTCTTGTAACTTTATTACCTCACAGCGGGGGCGATATTGTGACTGGAGCAGGAGATAATGGCTGAGGCTCCGTTCCCCGACCCACCCCCTGACTTGGACGTGGTCATCGATCCGGACTTTAAGCCCCAGAAGCGGCCAAGATCTTGCACCTGGCCGCTGCCACGACCAGACTCGAACGCGGTGAAACCGGAGATCAATGACACAGACATTATACCCGAGGAAGAGGATGAGGAGGAGGACAATGCCACCGGTGTCAGTGGCTCTGGTTTAGCGACAGAGGACCAGAGCAGCAACAGCCCCATAGCCGATGGAGCGCTCTCCTCCCCCGGCCAGGAGAGCGGAGGCTCGCCGCTCTCCACGCACTCCCCGACGGCCGCCTCTGGCGCGCTGACCCCCAGCAGCTTGGCTGCCCAGCAGACACCGAGGAAAGCATCATCTCGTCGTAACGCCTGGGGGAATCTCTCCTACGCCGACCTGATAACCAAAGCCATTGAGAGCGCACCGGACAAGAGACTGACACTGTCCCAAATTTATGACTGGATGGTTAGATCCATCCCCTACTTCAAAGACAAAGGCGACAGCAACAGCTCTGCAGGATGGAAGGTAAGAGTCGTTCCGCTCACCCACCCAGCCCCCCTCCTTCCTCCATCAAAACAAAAACAAAAAGCATGTGGCTTGTAAACCCACTGACGTACACACACAGACAGACACAAGCGCACAATTATGCCAGCGCAGACTGTTTTTACAGGCGTCTATTTGGAAAGGCTGGCACTCATTATGCCTCTCATTATCATTCTAATGGAAATTACAGATCGGTCAGAAAACGTCAAGCAAATGAGAAAAAATCGCATCGGGGAGACATGTAAGATCATTAATCTCTTTAAGTAGCGTGGGGTTTGGTGACCTACACGTAATTACCTTATAAATTGACCAAAACGTGATGTCTTGCACTTATTCTCAGACATTTACTACAAATAAGGCTGGGGAGTTTTGATTGAAATTGCATCAGATGTCCTTTGTCTTTTTTATTTCACGTTTTTGATGAGTTATGTGCATAATATTCATCTGAGGTCACAGTCACAGTCACATGGCTGGAATAAGAGCGAACACAAACGTTGTAACCGGTTTGTCTGGAAACACAGTAGCCTATTTTGAGTGACGCAATCCGGTTAAGACGATTTAAGATTTAACAATAATGCGTGAAGTGTGAATCCTGAAGGCAAAACATCCACTGTGAAACATCTACTGTATGTGGTGCAATTCATCTAGTATTTCTCTTATGTTATGTTTTTTTTATCAGTTATTTGCTTTTATATTTATATATATACTATAGGCATATGCTACTGTTACCACAGTGCATTGCCCTGTTTGCCATTTGTTATGTAAACCTTGGCAGGGATCTGTCAACCTCTTGGGTCAGGTATGCAACTGCCAAGGTTGCTTATCCTGCCATGGGGGAATTATATAACTGCTGAGTTGCCATGAGTTTGGGTGAGCTGTTAAGTGTCAAACTTTTTTTTTTAAAGCAGCAACTTAGTCACCCACAGGACATATAGGACCCACGAAAGGAGACAGGGAAGGAGGTAGGCGCAGAAGGTCAGAGAGCAGAGATTAGCACTCATCAGAGGCTGTAGGACCAGTCCCATGGGGCGTGGAGCCTAGGCCCTATAGGCCGTATTTTGTCAGGGCTTCTCAAGTTTTGTGATATGCTTCAGTGAACAGCAAGGCTGTGTGTGTAGCCCCTCCAAGTCAAGGCCAGGTTCACCATCACCATGCAGAGCTGTTACTCCTGGAATTTCGGGCATGAGGGCCAGGCTGTCGGCGGTTTAGTGTTACTCATGGTCTGTCAATAAATCTTGGCTGCTGCTCACAGCCAATGGCCTCTTTTAGTTTTCTTTTAAGGGACTCTTTTCATTACAGACTCTAGTTGTGTCTTCTCAAACACAGAGTTGTGGCAACCGACAGTTTCACAAATGAATTGAGTTTAGATGACTCAGATTCACAGGGACTTTATTTTAGGATGATGCACTTACTCTCCAGCTCCAAACTGACAAGCAGGGTTGTAAGCATTAAGGCCCAGAGCGTGCCATAAGCTGCAGGTTTTAGTGAAAAGCCTGTGAAACCAAAGATGACCTGCAGGGTCTTTTTGACAGCCCCCTCACTCTCAGAGACTCTTAGGTTCCACACAGAGCCAGGTGTGAACACCTACAGTTTCATTCCGTCAGGGAACCTTTGATGAGGAGATTTGCTGAGCAAATCCTAGCATTTCTCCTGGGTGTCTTTCCCACATTCTCACTTATGTCATTTTATTCCATATCTTTGTCAGTTAACCATTAGCCCTCATAAAAGTAGGTTACGCATAACATCTTTCACCTTCACCTTAGATTGTCTTTAACCAGGAAGGCCTCTGCACAACCTTTTTATAGTAACATAATGTTTACTTGTTCTTATACAACGAAGAACTCAACATACAGTATATCATCCATAATCTCAAGTACTGGTTTGATTCTGAATGTATTTTTACATATTATTTATAGCTTTGTAAGAAAACAAGTTGCACATTTCTCCAAGTAAAGGATCAAAAAGGTTTGTGTTTGTAGTGAAACTCAGCTACCTTGCCCAAGGAAAAAAAAATACCACTATTCCACTAACATCATAAAAAATAATATACATTGTTTAGGCTGTTATTTACTTACTAAATTGACCAATTTGGATATGGGTGGTTTATGACCTGATCTAAACACTTTCCCTTTACATTTTCCAAAGGATACCCAAACACCAGGATTTGTAGTGATACACTATGAAATAAGTCAGTCATGTTAAACAAAATCAAATAAAAAATCATTATTGGGTGCTTTTAGTACCACAAATCATACCAATACAGCCTGTGGTAGAGTTTTCCAGCAGGATCTCTGGCCTAGAGGGGCAGGTCTTGTTCAGAGCAGCTGAAATGTGTGCTAAGAGAAGCTTTGGTATGGCCGGGGAATGACAGGCTGCATCTCAAAATAGCACCTGTAAACACACCTTTAACACTCTGAGCGTGTGTGTGTGTCTTTCACCTGTGCGTCTTTGCATAATCGAAAGATTACGTGCAAGTACACAGGCAGTTGCGTGTGTGTGTGTGCATGTGTGAATGCGTGCAAGTATTCCTGGCTGGAGTGAACCTTGTGCTCTAGTGTTACTTAACCCTGCCGTAACAGGCTCCCTGCCCATCATAGGCCAAGACCCAGTTATGTCACAAAGCCACACACACACACACACAGGTCTTATATTCTCATTTAAGGTTTAGAGGTTTTAACAGTGACACATAGTTATATTCACAGTACATACAGTTCTTTCTACTTAAAATAAAGTTGACAGCTTGAGTTCTCCTGTGTTTTTAAACCTCCTATACATTCCCACACAGACAGACATGCTCAGACATTTCCCTGGTCATGTTCAGGCGTATCACTGGGGTTCATGACTTCCAGTGTCTGCTGTAGGTCTTAATTTATACAGGGTTCTGAAATTAGTTTAACTCATTAGAATTCATTCATGAGATTATTTTAATCTCTTCAACCTCTAAAACCTCTAGGGTTGCAACGAGTGGTGATCATTGCCACTACGAGGATGTTGTTTAACACGTATATTAGTCTTAATGTCCTTGTTTCACTGATGGCTATCTGCAGGTGCTTGAGGTTTGGCTCAAATCACAAACCAGTTAGTCATGACCACAACTGCTAAACACATCTTTTCTCATTTGATCTGTTTCTTCACAGAGAAAGAGAGGTTCATCCATGCCACAACCTTCACACACACAGATGCATAGTACCGCGCTACGCTACACACATTCCCCATCTGAGTTTGTCTGGAGGCGTATGGAAAACAGGCCTTCATAAGTTCGTCGGCCATGTTGATTATCATTTTAATGGCCTAGCATGCTGAAAGTGTTGATTCTTTGGGGCTGAAATTATTCGTATCAGAGCAGCACCGGGTTTACAAAAGGGAAGGGGCTGCCAAAGAAATACATCATCAATCCTTTCATTAGCTGTCCATCAATGCAGAATGTGCACAGTAAGATCCCAGAGTCAGTCCTGAATATCCCTGCAAGACATGGCTACTAGTGGCGGGAATTTAAACTTGTAAGCATTATCTAAGGTATATATGTTGGCTAGTAAGAAAAGTAATGTAATACTGAAGCAAATTACTACTAAAAGCTGTGTGTATGTGTGTGTGTGCACGTGTGTGTGTGTGTGTGTGTGCACGTGCACGTGCGTGTGTGTGTGCGTGCATTCAGTAAACAATCCTTAGGATTCTGGCACCGTGCCAAGCCGAAGGAAATGAAGCAAGAAGGCAATGAAAACGGGGAGTTGGGGGTCGGGGGCGTTAAGACAGTAGAAGGAGGAGAAGGGAGGGAGCGCTGAGGGAGTAAATTAACAAGATTTGCTCCAAATTGGTGTATTACAACTGCCCTGTGGCTGTGATTCCCAATGGAGAGGTCGGTGGGTGGGTGAGGCTAAGGGGCAGATGGGTTATGGGAACCCACCAGCTCCAGACTCCCCTCCAAGTCTGAATAATGTCACCCTGAGCAGTCAACCTCTGTGTGCATGAAGAAAAACCCCCAGGCTCTGTTCTAGTTCCATTTCCAGTCAATGGAGGAGTTCCGCTGTATCAAGATTTTACATCCGAAAATTACCCTATTTGGTGAAAAGTATCCAGGCACCTGAGCGTTACACCTTTATGTGATGTTGAACATCTCTTTCCAAAACATTTTAGACATATGCCGCTATAGCTGGCTCCCCTCCTCTTTGAAGACTTTCCACAAGATTTGGAGAACGTGGCTTAAGGGATTTGCTCCCATTCAGCCACAAGAGCATTAGTGAGGTCAGCCATGGTATTGGGTGATAACGCCTGACTATCAGTCGGGGTGTTTGGTGATCCCAAAGGTGTTGGGGCTCTGTACAGGTCACTCAGCTCCACACCAAATGTAGAAAAACATTTCTGCATGGACCTTTCTTTGTGTACATGGGCATGGCCATGGTGAAAGAGAAGAGGGTTTTCACCAAACTGTTGCTGCAATGTTGGAAGCATACTTTTGTGAAAACTGTGATTGTATGCTGTAGCATTAAGACTATAAAGGAATAGTTCAACATTTTGCCAAATCCACATATTTGTTTTTTTGTCAAGAGTTAGTTTAGAAGATACCACTCTCATGTCTGTATGATGAATATGAAGCTACTGTGAGCAGCCAGTTAGCCTAACGTAGCACAGACTGAAAACAGGGAGAAACAGCTAGCCAGTATATTTTAAGCTCACTAAATAATGCACCATATTTCGTTTGTTTAGTCCGCACAATAACAGAATTGTAAAATCGATGTGTTGGTTTTTCAGGGTGTTTGAGGAATCAGTTGGCAGATTTTGTTACTTTAGGACAGAGCTAACCTAGCTATTTCCCCCTGTCTTTCTGCTAATTGATGGGGTTAGCTTCATATTTGAGTGGTATGAGTGTCATCGATCTCCTTACCCAATTTTCTGCAAGAAAGCAAATATATATATATGTCCCAAAATTTCAAACTACACATAGCCAGAGACCAGAAGTTTATGGAAGGGGTAGGGGTGTCCATACGATTTTGGCCATGTATTTCAGCCTGTATGCGCCACTCTCTTTTCTTTTTTGTTGTCTTTCTCTGTCTCCTCTGTCTCTTTTTCACCATCTCACTGTTTGTCCATGTTTGTGTGTGAAAGGGGAGGCATAATTTGTCAAATTTTCTGTCATAATTAGTCCAATCTTTAAAACTTGCAGACATACAGTAATCTAGTTGACCAATCTGTTTTTAAGTCTCCTGTGTGATTGTGTATGCATTTTTATCTGCAATAAGGAAAGAAAGAAAAGTAGATTTTTGTCTCTCTCACTGGTTTTCCCATCATTTTCTGCATCCTTACCATCTCGACCATGTCACACTCGGCACGATCTGTTCTCCTCTAAGACACTTCTCAATTATTCAATGCGCTCGGGATGAATTCAGATCACTGTATTAATTTTTAAGAGCCTGTTCTTGGCTAAAGGCTAACCCTCTTTCAGAGTTTCTCTCTCTCTCTCTTTCATCGCTCTAACTCCTCTCATTCACTCCACTCTCTTTCTCCCATGCCATCCCTCATTATTTTCCTGCCAGCTCCCTCATTTGTCTGGATGTAAAACACTGTGGTGAGCAAAAACAAGCCATCCCCCTACAGCTCGCCGCTGCTCCTCTGAAGCACAGCGCTTGAAATCTGTTGTGGGCTCTAATGAATGGAGATAAATCTTAAGCCTCTGCTCTTGTTGCACTCCATACTCCCTTGATTCCTTCTTCCTTTTTGGTGGCCATCATGGTAATACTCTAGCATTTTTGAGACACTTAAGACACCATGGCTGCACTGTTGTTGTTGTTGTTGTTGTTGTTGCTGTGTAAATTTCCACATAGTAAAAGAAATTAAAAGTCTTAAAACCTTAATGTGGGCCAGCTGGGCTAAGCTGTTTGCAGAAATCCTAGAGTTTGAGGCAGATTTTAGACATGACTTAGAATTGCTCTACATGGTGATGATAGTTAAGGGCAGACAGGGCACGGGATTTGTACGTTGTGTGCTCTTTGTGTGTCTCAATGTGTAGAACAGAATTATCCACACAGCAAAAGAGAAACCAGCTGCCTGCACATGCCCAGTCCTTGATAGGATCTAAAACTTCTCACACACTGATCGCTTGCTAAAAGTGGGGGCTGGATTTAAACTGTCATTTTGTGTCATGTACAGTAAGTGTAAGTTCTTGCATGCCAAACAAATTTAGAGAATTTAAGGGAATAGTTAGAACATTTGGGAAATATGCTTCTTTGCTTTCTTGCCGAGAGTTACATGAAAAGATTGATATCATTCCTATATCCCTACGGTCCATATGAGGCCACAGCCAGCAGCTGGTTAGCTCAGCTTAGCACAAAAATTGGCTTTGTTCAATGTTTGTAAAACCGCAATTTCTTTGTCAATTTTACATCTCATGTTGTGTGCAGGATTAAAAAAACAAAATATTTGATGTCAGACAAGGCTGACATTTCTAGTCTTTATGCTGCTTTAAGCCAAACTACCGTTGCTTCATATTTACTGTGGAGACATCCAAGTGGTATTAATTTTCTTACCTAACTTTTGGAAAGAAAGCATATATGTTTATTTCCCAAAGCGTCAAACTGTTCCTTTGAGCATAATATTTTTCTTAACTTGTATTTTAAGGTGGCAATAGGGAGGCATATTCGTTCCTTTATTAGTCTCTGTGCTTCAGTTCAAACTGTGTTAGTAAGAAAGGGATCCTGCATGGAAAATATTACATTGTCTAATATTCAGTTTATTAGTAATAGAGAGTCTGACTGGTTATATGTTTATTTCTGCAGCCTGCATGATAACAAATCGTAGGTGGAATTTTCCCGGAAGATTAACTCAGACACGTTCATTACTTTACAAAACTAGAGTTTGAAGCACTATTATGTTTAAGTTTCATCTTTCCAGGGCCTGTTGAACATTTCTGATCCTGTTATCAAAGCACCCTCACACTGCAAAACAATTGCTCAGCGGTTTATACAACATCAGATTACACTGATATTTTCCAACTTGGTGCATGAAACTAGTGTTCCAGCTGGATAACCATAGCAAAGTGCTCAGCTGAAGTTGCAAGTATTCATCAAGAGCTAGTGAATGGAAACACTGGCAGGTAGGTAAGAAATGCATTTTAATTACAGGAATCCCCTAGAAATACAAATGAAAAAGTGGCTAAAAAATGAAGTAGAATCTCTATTTACCATCTAGGACAAACACACAACATACTAGCTCAGTATGGTAGAGCAGAAGACTATAGCGGTGTGTCTAGTGGTTAGAGACTAGTCCTTAACTGGAGCACCGTTGTTAAACCTGCTTAAAGTGTCCTTGAAAAAAGTCTTCCCAGCTCCTGTAGTTGACCCTGTCCTTTGACCTCTCCAGAGAAAGGTTAAGCAAAGAACTATTGGCTTCAGCAGGATCAATAAATGGGGGCAGAAATATTTTGGTTATGTCAGAGAGAATAAGAAACACCAGTCTGACTGGAAAATCGTGCTATAGACATTTTGCTCTAAGACAAACTGTCTCTCTGCTACTGGAAACACAAATAAAATATCTAGGAAACCAACATTTACACTTCACCCTCTGCCCAGTTTGCTCTGTCTAAAGAAGATAAATCTGCAAATACACTTATGCAAAACAAAAGTGCTTGTGGGCAGTAAAAACATAACTGTTTCACTTTTGCACACAATGTTTGCAGAAGTGTATTTTTGAATGAGGTATATGTCGGTTGTGCCAACAACAAAAAAGGCCAGTATGTATTAAACAATCATCTGTAGCCACTTTTCACATGCTTACAGAGATATTTAAGTGAAAGTGAATTTGCTGAGAATTACATTTGCTGAGCATTACACTGATGCATCAGTACTATTGTATGTAACTGGACTGAAGGGTGGCCAGCATTAGGGCTGTAGTGCTGAAATGGCCATAAGCATCACACTGAGCTTCAGGGCAGGGGTGTAGGACTTATGTAGCATACATGGTTAAAAAATTGGACCCACTGCCCAGTAACTTGTTGAGACTCCAGGAAATTACTGGTCCCATCCAAGAAACAGTCCAGCACATAACCCCCTTAAAATGGCTATTTTTTCACCTGCCAGGTTAGGGATTATTTTAAAATGATTAGTGTGGAGAGGGGGGCTGAATGTAATTTTATAAAAAAGCAACATCCTCCCAAGTGTTACTCATTTTTCCTTTGGACCCTCCCCTTAAACAACCCCCACTCCCAATTCAAAATAATATATTTATAAATCCTATTTTGCCAAATTTATTAAGGTACACATTTCAGACTACCCTCCCATTTGCAAAAATAAACATTACTATATCCTCCCCCTTTTCTGACACCCACCTCCCCTGCTAATATCCTTTGCACAGTCCTTTAACTAATCTGCTGCTAGCCCGAGCTACATATTTACCAAACAGACATGAGAAGTGTCTTCTCATATAAACTTCATCAAGAATAAGCTTATTAAATATTAAATAAATTCCTAATTTGTCTGTCTGATGGGGCAATGATAGAAGACTGTCACCTCTTCAACAGTGTCATCTACATTTTCCTCTTCTTGTTTGTCTCCTTCCTCGTCCTCCTGTTGTTATCCAACTCATTTATGTATAAATACAGCTATCAAAACGGGGCTTGAATATAGAGGAAATAAAGGATATATTATAAAGGAAATATTTTGTGTATATCATACATGAAATAGTGGAGCAAAGGAAGTCTCACATGGCAGAAATGGAGAGTCTTTAGGAGAATACATTTAATTTATATCCAAATGACTGCCGTCCCCCCAACTGCTGTATGTGTGTGTGTGTTCATACGTTTGCATACATACATAAAGGGTGGATACTTGTGTCAACAGAGTGAGGGGGGGGTTGTTACTTGTTTGTCTCCATAGCAACTGATAACTTGTCAAGCAGGTGGGGGAACAACTTACAGTTTGGGTGACAGCTGATAACAGAGTGACCCACTGAACGCATCTTCCCTCCCCCTTTGCTTAAGCACACACACACATTCAGACTGTACATACCTCCCATTCTGGCCTTGCTTCTCAGTTTCTCCGATAACCACATTGCTGAAGTGGGCCCCCTGCCTCTCGGTCGCCTCCTCCTCTGTAATCGACTCCCTCCACCACCACATACACCATCATATCATACGCACACCCTTTGTGTGTGTGTGTGTGTGTGTGTGTGTGTGTGTGTGTGTGTGTGTGTGTGTGTGTGTGTGTGTGTGTGTGTGTGT
>JAPMOB010238065.1:0-12702 GCA_029875015.1 Lepomis gibbosus
TGCACCGTGATTGGACGGCTGGGTGAAAAGTGACAGTGACGAGCGCAGCGTTTTCCCCAAAGTTGAAAATTTTTCAACTCCTGGCGACGTGAAAAAAACGCTCAGCGCTTGGCGCCCAGCGCGAAAAAGACGCTCAGCGCCTCGTCACGCTCCTGGCGTTGTTAGCAGCTCGGAAATACGCGGCGCTCCCATTGGAATGTATTGAAAAAAGACGCCTGCGTCAGAAAAAAACGCTTTGTGGACACGGGGCCATACAGCTGTGGAAAGAACGCTTCTCTCCCTCGTTTTTCCTTTAGCTTTGTGGCTAGCAGCTGACTTAAACGACATTATGTCCGGTGTCGCCTTGATGTTACTTGCGTTTCTTTTGATAACTGCATTCTGCAGCAAATTCAACTGCTATAATCATGACATGATGTTGACAACTGCAGACAGCTGTTAATGAGCTCAATAAAGACAATGTTTTTAAAATAATAATTTGAAAAAAAATCACAATTATAGCAGCTGAATTGGCTGTAAAAACATGTCCGTGTGTTTGTTAAATTAAAATAAAATCATAAATTGTTGTCACGTTATGCCACATTGTGAATTGAATAAAAGGTAAATATATAAGTTGTCATGAACACCTCTGAAGCTGGTCAAAAAAAAATTCCTTTACTAACCCCTTTTCCTTGACCTCGATGAAAAATGTCACGAGGTGAAGGAAAGATGAAAAATAAAATTCATAAGGATGCTCAGAGAATCTGACTGCACCAACTGGATGCTTAAAAAACAAACTGTCTCTAACACATGGAAGATAAAGTACAGTGACAAAAAAATGCTTTACAAAAAAGTAAGATTTCCTGTCCAACACAGAATCACACATGTTGTCAATGGATACTTAGGATACATTTAATTATCATATTACTCTAGGAAGTAACACCTACAGAGATGGTTGTTAAAAATGAAAACAAAACAAAAGGGATTGAAATTGATTCAATAATAATATAATGAAGGAAAAAATCAATATAAAAGTTGAGCCATTAAAATAAATAATTAAATTAAAATAAGGAATTTTGCAACCGGTTTCCTGGTGAGGGCGCTCTGGCCTGTTTTTTACATGCGTTAAGAAGAGAAAATAATTTTTAGTGCATTCCACAATGTGGGGATTCAGCAAAGTCACATTTATGTGTGAAGTATTTCGTTATGATGATAGGAGAAATCTTAAAAAAAATCTTAACTGAATAGGTTTGAAAGAGAAGGAATCTCTATTTATGTTTTGATTAGTTTGGATGGTGTCACAAACTTAAAACAGGTGCTCTGTTGTTTCTAGTTTGTCGCTTTTAATGTTGCTGCACCAAGAAATTGTGGGGCGGCGTTATCTCCTTTCGTTTCGTAAAGCATGGTTCAGTTTGCCCTATGCTAAAGAAGATAAGAAAAGTAGTACTGACGCACCTTTCCTCAGCTGTCAGAGAATTCGACCGGGCGAATTCGATCACAGCTGCCGCTTAAACACTTGGGGGTCATTTCACTAAGTTTGGAACTTTCTTAAGCCAAAAAGACCGCAGCCCAAGACACGAGGCAAGGAGGTGAGGAGAGGAATCAAGGATGTACAAACTGAGGAATAAGAGAGGCCTAAAGTGTAACGTAACACCAGGCAGGGTTACTGCTGGTTGAACCTATACAAATTATTTAAGCCAGCATGTGTGACTGCACACGGGAGCCGGCTGGAGCCAAACCTGACACCTCCTGGCATAGCTGTCAGTGAGTCAGGGAGGAGGTGCTGATATAGACACTGGAAATGTCAGAATGCCTCGTGCCATTTATACCACAGGGTCTTTATTTATGTCTACCAAAATAGTACTGTTGTATGTATACAGAATACATACTGTATTCTACATCGTGTTAGCATATAGTGTGGCACTGGAGACACACTGAGCGTTCCCAAAATACACAATGCATCTTCTGCATCTGTTCATTATATTTTTCCATTTCTTTCTCTCAAGGCTGCCAACTGCATTGTGGGAAATGTAGTGTATGAGCGTCTGGCAGACCACGGGCCCAAACTTGGTCCTGTTAGCAGGAAAAACCCTCTGGCTACCAGGTAACGAATGATATGTGTTTAAGGAGAGAGGAAAAAGGAAAGGGATAGTGCACGGAGGTTCTTTCACTGATTTACTATAAATTTGAGAGGTTAGCTGGGGGAAATCACTGCCATTTGTCTTGTAATCTAGTTGCATTGGACCATGTGGGTTTCTACAGAGTAAAATGTACTAGTGAACAGCGAGGATTTCTTTCTTTTTTTAAGGTTAAACATGGAAGTAACAACATTTAAGCAAATGGAAAGTTTGTCCAAAGGGTGGGGGAGGAAAGGTCACTTGTTTAATGAATATAACATGACGTTGTGAAGCTAATTCCCTGGCATCTAACCGAGATATGATGTGTGCTAAATTGAGTTTTGGCTTGGTGTTAGTGGAAGAAATGTAAAGGCTTTATTCTCTGGAGAATGTGAATGTGTTGAGTGACAGTTCCACCGTTAGTCCCCACTGTCATCGAGGCAAATTTAGTTTTGGATCTGTATGAGGCAATAACTTATGCACATTTTAAAGTTTTAGCAACAAGAAATACCTAATACATACTGAATATTAATTCTAAATCAGTTGGCAGTCTTTGTACCTTTTTATTAATTCGGTCAAGAGAGATCAATCATTTAAATATACAGGAAATTTGAATAGTCTTTGGCGAATAGAGCGCCTTGGTAGGCCTAAATAAAGGGCATGGTGAAGTGGTAAGTGGTAGAGACACCAACTAACTAAAAAACACTTCTGATGAGGCAGAAATTTCACTACAAATCCACACATATGTTAACTTAAGTTCCTCCGATAAAGTCAAGCTCACAGCCCCAAACAGAGCAAGTATGGGCCTCAGTTTTGGATGTTTATATTGCAAAACTCTAACCGCTACGTTAACGCGACTCCCAGCGTGAGAGCGGGTTCACTTGATTACTATCACTGTGTACGCCAGTGCCTCATCAGCTGGGCGGAGGTGATTCACTCCTCTAGTCGACGTTATCACTTACATTTGCCTTTTCAGTGCGTTAGCTGACGGAAGTGTGGCGGGACAGCGTGTGAAAAATGTCAGTTGTGTGAGTTGTCACGAGAGACAACTTTTAGTCTGACAAAGAATCTCATCATATTTTAATTAAAGTTCGGCAACGACTACATGTTGGCTGATTCGGGCAAAATCTAGTTGGTTTAACTAAAGTGTGAACGCCCATAGTTAGCTGATTAGAGGAGCAGGAAGAAAGAGAGAGAGAGATTGTGTGATAGTGCAAGTTAAAGATAGTCTTTCTGGTTAAACTTACCCTGAGTTTCATTAAAACTCATGGATAAGACTGACCTGGTCATTTACATTTATGAATAAAAACAGTATATCAGCCTGACAGCATAACTCTGACCCAGCTATTTATTAAAATTACATCCTGTACAGATAGCACTGAATGGAGGTTCATGGTGATCCCAGCTGTGAGTGTTTTCATCTGTCTGTCTCAGGTATTTCACCTACCCATATCAGGACTTGACTCTGGAGCAAGAGATGCAGCTGCTGGACCAGCCGGACAAGATGTGTCACTTCCTGGCTCACAACGGTTGGGTGATGGGCGATGATCCACTGCGCAACTTTGCTGAACCAGGTAAATGTTTAATTATATTTATACTAAACAGAAAGGACACAAAAATGGACAAAACACATTGAGAAGATGTATGTCCATTAGCGCCTCAGTTTTCAGACTTTATGTTGTACTGTCTGCTCTAATTCACTGTATCAGGATTGGTCTGTGCTTCCTGTAGGCTCCAACGTGTACCTGCGTCGGGAGCTGGTATGCTGGGGTGACAGTGTCAAACTCCGCTATGGCAACGGGCCCGAGGACTGCCCGTACCTGTGGGCCCACATGCAGAAATACACTGAAATCACAGCCCAGTATTTCCATGGAGTCAGACTGGACAACTGCCACTCTACACCATTACATGTTGCTGAGGTACTGTCATATGTTTTCATGTTATAAAGTCAAGTCAAGTTTTATGCAAAATCACCAAAAGACGTGCTCCCAATGCATTTTATAAAATGCACTGAGATAAAATAAACCATAAAACACAGAATGCATGTAATAAAACACAAGATAAAATACAATCAGCATAAAATCAACAAAATAAAATGACAAAACAATTTAATAATTTTGCTAAATCCTGTCATAACTTGTTGAAATTTGCACAATAAGAAGGTTGAAGGACATTTCCTGATCGAAAATACCTCCCAGGTTCCTCACGGTGGTACTGGGGGCCAGGGCGATGCCATAGTAACAATGTTGTTCAGCATGAGGAAATTACAGGTCATGTAGGCTTTGTATCTTGTATGCACTCTTGAAGTTTGGCTAACTGATTTGAATCATCCGGCCTGATCGCTAGATATAGCGGAGTTTCATCAGCATAGCAATGAAAGTTTATCACACAGTTAAGTAGATGAAGGTTGTTGATTCAGCTCTGTAGTCATTTTTGAGGCTGTAGTTTGCTGTGGTGTTAATTTGATATACATAATAAGTGCATTTATCCCACGTGTCTTGGAAATTTGGTACTGATTCCAACTTGGAACCAGTTCTTGATACCCAACGGCTCAAGTTATTTAGTAGTTGGTTATTAAAACAAAAAATATAAATGATATATTGGTGCTTAAATTAAGGGAAAGTCTGATTTTGGTAATGTAGAGCATGAATTTTATTGTCATTCTTGTTTTCCATCACTGGTGCTCAGATGAAGAAGCTAAATCCAGAGTAGGAAAGAGTGGTTTATACTGGAGAGTGCAAACAGATACTCACCGAACTGGGTCCATCCTGAGCTTTAGAGTTGCCTCGTATAGAAATGAGTGGCTGAGATGTTGAGGAATCAAGGTACACCTGGGAACTGTTGTGAACATGTATACAATAAAAGTAATGTACAGGCCTATACCATATCCTGAGTACGATCAAAAATAGGATAAGGCTCGAAACCAAAATACTAGTGTGTGTATAAATGTGTTCACTCTCACATTTCAGTTGAATGGAGTCCTATACAAAACCACCACAAGGTACAGTTTCTAAAATGACCATACCATTAAATCAACTCGCACACAAATATGCTTTCAATGAAAAATTTTACATGTTGGCCTGTTTTACTGAGTTACATCATACGGGTATTTTAATTTTTCTGGGCACTCTGTGAAATAGATTTAGATTGACCTTTCTATGTTAAATGTTTTGACTTCTCAGTGCACATGTGTTACCTTGTGATTGCAAAATCAGTAGGGTCACTACCAATGGAGAAACTTTGACTAAAATTGTGTGAAAAATCACCCCGTCCATTTATCTGGAAAAACTGCACATTCACCTGCAACACTACTATCTAATGCTCAGAAAATATCTTGGCTACTTTATGCCATTAAAATCACAATAATGCCACATGTTTTCTATCTTTTTAATGTACTGCCTGATGATGGGCTAACTCTCATTTGCAAAGCCTGAAAACAAAAACAACACTGATACTGTCTGTGGCCACGTTCTTATGACATACAGGAAACAGTAGGTGCTGCAAACTTACCCTTAGAGTAACTATCCTGTTTATCTCTTCTCTTTTTAACATCATAACAGTTGCATATTGTAGCTTTAAATATGATTAGTTTAGGGAGAAATAAACATGTAAATTGTGGGAAAAGAACATCAGATGTATTTGCAGACTTGTTTTATGTTACTGATTGTCACCAAGTGTGTGAGGGTATATACTGTATGTCAGTGTAACCCTGCTAACAGCAGACTCTTCTTCTCTCCTTGTCTGTAATTCTGGTGTATTGTCTTGTCCAGGCCATGTTAGATGCAGCCAGAGAGGTCAGACCCAATCTGTATGTGATAGCTGAACTGTTCACAGGCAGCGAGCTCATTGATAATGTGTTTGTTAACCGGCTGGGAATTAGCAGCCTTATACGAGGTACAGTTCTCGTGCATGAACTAACTTGTTTTTTTTTTGTTTTTTTGTCTCTTTCTTCACTTTTCACTGCACTCTTCTGCTTTCCTCAATTTCATAACTAAACACCTCGTCTGTGTTTTCTCTTTGCTTTCTCTCTTTGTGCTCATGAGCTGTATAACTGCACGGTGTGGATACTTTGAGGCCTGTCGTCACTAACTGGCTGTATCCCCTTCACATTAAGGCTACAGCCGCACTGCTACGTTCTTGTTTTAAAACAATCTTCATCCACACAGAATTGATCTCTAAATTATATAAACACGAATTCCACTGTAAACAGGAAGCAGATTGTCCAATCCTGTTAGGATTGTCTAATCCGCTGCTGCAGAAGATTCGGTAAAAGATTAAAGTATTACTTTAATACTTATTACTGCTGACGAACGAGGAACAGCGATGGTGAAGAACCACAGCAGAGATTTCTTTGCACGGACCGACAACAAGGTGGAACTGTTACTGAAAGTAACACGGGAGTACAAAGTGAATGTGGCGGCACAAAGCAAATTCAGCGACGTGCACAGTACAAGTGTTACATGCAAGTGTTATTTGCACAGTACAAAAGATTTTAAACACCAAAACTAAAACTCTGTCAGTAGCTTTGCGTTCTTACTTTGCATGACTGATAAAAGCCAATCAGGAAGCCAAAGGTGAGCTTCTGCGTCTTCACTTTGATCATCCTGGGTTTTAAAATGGAAATGGGTTCACTAGCGTTGTCAGACTTCTTCGTTTCAGGTATTTGTATTCGCCGTTTAAGTCTCGACAGCAGGCAAAAACTTTGCAAAAGTGCTGCGTTTTAAAATAAAAACGTAGTGTGGATGAAGCCTAACTCTCCTCCTCCTCCTCCTTTCTGTCCTTTCTTATCTCCTCCCCAACTTCCTTCTCTTTCTCCATCTCTCTCCAAATCCTGACCACTGCTTGCACTGGTTTTTGGTGTGTTGCCTTTGCTGTGGTTGACCAGTTCATGCTGGACGTGGCCAGAACAGTTTGTCCTAACCTGTACGTGGTGGCTGAACTGTTCACCGGTAGCGAGGAGCTCGACAATGTCTTCGTCACCAAACTAGGGATCACATCGCTCATACGAGGTACAGTCATTTATACGTTCAACGTGCACTCACACTACACACACATGGAGTAAAGTCACTGACAGAGTAGACGGATACCAAGGTGGGTATCGTGTTCTTTGTGCATATTGTCATACTGACGGGTGACAAACACAAAGTAAAAAAGCAAAACAATTATTTTATTTTTAATAAAAGTGTGTTAGTAAGGTGTTGTTCCACCTCAGGCTTCCAGAACAGCTTCAGTGCTCATCATGCAGTGGCCAGTGTTTCAGGGTTTTCTGGTGTAACCAACGTAAATCCGGATAACACATATCTGGGCCAGATTATAGCGGCTGGTTCCGAGATTGCATTTCAGCCAATCCAGCCATCCAGTCCATGTTCATGTCTTTAGACAGTAGAGGGAAGCTGGAGCTTACGCAGACATGGGGAGAACATGCAAACCTCAAAAGTGATCGCTCTGCAAAAACTAAAATCTTAATTGAAGGCAAAATGTACTTGTTTTCTGTCTGACGATATTTTTTCTTACCAGGCAGCTTTTATGTCAGAGAATTTCACTTGTTTCAAGTTTTTATGGCCTTAAGTAGCAAGTGAAATATTCTCATTCTGTTGGCAGATAATTTTGCTTATTTTATTTAAATTTTTCCGCAATTTTAATGCTTTTTTTCTTGTTTTTGAGAGCTCAGCTTTTGCAGCGTGGTCAGTTCTAGTCGTACTACAAACGTAAACGATGCCAAACTCTTGCAAATGTATTCTGCATTCACGTGCAGATATCTGTTACAGATTCTCTTAAGTGTGTTGACCTCTGCTGGAGGGATGAAGAAGGTGGCAACCGTGAAGGCTGCAGTGTATGATTCACATTATTTCCATACTCACCAAACCGTTCAGCGAGCCCTTTGTCACCTGTCTGTATTTACTTCATTGATTCCTCTTGGGAAAACATATTTTTTTTATTCCCAAAAAGGAGTAGTTGGGTAACGTGGTGGTTACTCATAAATATTGTTTTACATTACATGTAAGGGCAGAGATAATGCAGTAAATCTAGTTGAATGTTACATTTAAAAAACATTTAGAAAATAGTGAATGTTCTGCACCTGTCATGGCTGTAAGCTCACTGCATGTATGTGAACACGCGCTCTACATGTATTTACTGAAGCCATACCTGTCAACCTTCACACTTTCCCCATTCGCGTTCCTTCATTTTAAATATTTTCCCGTAAACCTCCTGTATTTTAACCCCCCCGCTGTGCTTTTTGATATTTGCGACATTCCTCTCCAGTAAAGCCAGAAGCAGTTTAGACATTACAGAACAGCACCTGCCAATAAAACAACTAGAAGAAGGAGGCGAACAGCAGCGTGAGGGCTCTACGCTCGCATATTCACCTGAAACTGGAAACAATATGTACAATGTGCAGTAAAGACTGCAACCTGCATGAATCGTTCTGCATGAATGGTTTTGACGAGTTAGTTCTTAGCATTAATACATTACAGACCAGTCTGCAGTGTTTTTCTTGGACAGGGATTTAATGAATAAAAACAACCCACAAAAAAGGGGTTTCCTGAAAATTTCCCTTATTATTTTCCTGCATTTACAAATCCCAAAGTTGACAGGTATGACTGAAGGTAAGCTCGTGTTGTCCTGCATTGCCAGATTTGAATGTGACCCAGAATTTCACTACGCTCAGCTTGAATGTGCTGCTGCTTTTTGGATCGTGGATATGATAGCTGTCCTCTCCTGTCTCATGAGCTTCTTCTCCCCCCTAAACCTTGTCCATAGAGGCCATGTCAGCTGGCGACAGCCATGAAGAAGGCAGACTGGTCTATCGTTACGGAGGCGAGCCGGTCGGAGCTTTCGTCCAGCCTAGTCTCCGCCCACTGATCCCCTCCATCGCCCACGCCATGTTCCTTGATGTAACCCACGACAATGAATGCCCCATACAGGTGGGTCTCTGCTGGGGTAGGATGAGGAAGAAGTTAAAAACCATTTGGTTTAGTGTGCATTATCTTTTTTTAGATTTCTCATAAAAAAACTAATTTAATTCTCTTTATTCCTGCAATGTTATTTAACAGTAATCTTCATTCTGTTGCTGCTTTTTGTACCTTTTTAAACAAAAGATGACATGATGGCCAAAACCAATCAAAAGAGACTGTAACAGGTGAAACTATCTGGATGTCTGGTGTAAAGAGTGACTGCTCTGTTTGTTGTACAGCTGCGCTCAGCGCTGGACTCCCTCCCCAGCTCTGCTATGGTCTCTATGGCTTGCTGTGCTACTGGTTCCACCAGAGGATACGATGAATTAGTGCCACATCAGGTCATTTACACACACACACATACAAGCATCTGATTAAATGACAAATCTGCTATAATTTTGATATGTTTTCGCTTTTCAAGAAACTAATTCTCCTTTTAATGCAAATGTAAAAATATGGTTAATGCTAGTTTCTCTAAAGTTGTGACTTCTGTTTGAAAAGCTAGCTGTAGAGATACAGTGTCACACTAAGCAGTGAGCTGGCCAGTTTCCTGCAGGCGGTGGTGGGAATTTACCAGCACGTAATTGAGAGTCTACTGCGAAACAGCAACCAGTTACGCTACGTCAGACACACCGTATACCTTCGCATTTAACTTTTAAAGTGCATCTTTGCTTATTGTTTGTGTTCTGGTTTGGATTTTCACACCATCGATTTTAGCTTCATTCTGTGGTTCGCTACTGAAGTAGTCCCAATTATTTTCCAAAACTCAAATGTATTATTTATTCAAATATTTATTTATTCCCAATAAGTGGGATCTGGTAAATTAGTAAATCATACACTTGCTTATGCGCTACTATTTTACAGGGAAATCAGAAAAACTTTCTTGATCCTAGAGGAAACTCTTCAGTATAATCCAAAAAATAAATACAATAAATTACGATATTCACAATATGATGTAAACACACACTGAGCTACTGTATCTGGGGTGAGATAATTGTCATGAATAAAGCAAACCTGCTCACCTGTGCGTTTGGTCTCTAACCTGTAACACAGGTTAGAGACCAAACACAAGGCACCAGAGCGCTGATGTTAATTTGCAAGGTTTATTAACATGAAGCTGAGTAATCAGGCTTACATGGAAACATCACAGGCATCTCCAAATGAAGGTTTAAGTCCACATAAACAGAGCAACAATCCAGACAAAGCCGGCAAATCCAACATCGCAGAGACAGGCAGAGGCTTTAACACATTGCACGATGATGATCGGACAAAGACTGAACAGAACTGACGGGCGTTTAAACGCAGATAAACATGCAGGACGGGAGCACAAACAGGAGATATAAATCAGGGGAATCAGGCTGCTGATGCACACTGAGTTCAAAACAAGAAAGGGAACAGAGCAAAATGCAGAAACACAACAATCCCACAGACAAAAGCTACTGAACAGGCACATGGACACAAATAATAAGCACAGACAGGATCAGGACACATGAGCAGACTAACACACTTACCTGATAATGCTTGGTGTGTGTGTCTGCAGATCTCTGTGGTGAAGGAGGAGCGTTTTTACCCGAAGTGGAACGCCTCGGCCTCCCACACCTCCACCGGTGAGGTTGGACTCCAGACTGGCATCATAGCTGGGAAACTGGCTCTCAACAAGCTGCACCAGGAACTGGCTGCTCAGGGATTCATACAGGTACCATAATGGGCTTTGTGTGTGTTTGTTTGAACGAAACATCGGCTCACATCACAGTTTTTCTCAATTGCTTAAACACATTTCTTGAAATGACGCCTCCTTTTTGTTGTCGTGTTCCTGCACTGCCTTTTCCTAGAGATCACCTGTCAGTAAACAGCCAACTTAACCTCTAATCGTCTTCCTCTCCAGGTGTATGTAGACCAGGTTGATGCAGATATTGTCGCAGTTACACGTCATTGTCCCAGCACACACCAGTCTGTGGTGTCCGTGTGCAGAACCGCCTTCTGGAACCCCAAAACCCACCAGTACGACACCAACGTCCCGCCCATGTTCATCCCTGGTATGTAAAGTACTTCTAAATATTCATGTTGCATCGACTTTAACTTGTGCAAGATTTTGTCAGAGAGTCTGTGAACCAGGTTTTCCAACAAGGAAAACTCAAAGCTGAGAATATTCTCCCCCCCTTTGTCTCCATCTAAAGGGAAGATAGAGGAAGTGGTACTGGAGGCAAGGACAGTGCCAAGGGATGCTGGGAGTTATAAGAAGGATGACAAATACATCAACGGCATGCCAGAATACACAGTGGAAATAAAAGAGCACATACCGGTAACTATAGCTATGGTCATGTATCTCTGAAATACATGAGCCTATAAAGGAATTAATATATATATGTGTGTATGTTTGTTTATGTAGTTACAACAGAGTACGGTGGTGAAGCAGGCTGGAGTGACCTCGAAAGGTCGATCAGAGTTCGTGCAGGAAATCACCTTTCAGAAGTTGACACCCGGCAGCGTCATTGCCTTCAGGTAAACCACAGACCCACACAAAACATCAGCACAAAACCAACATCAGTACAGTTTGCTTCTTCGCTAAAGATCTTTTTTATATTATCGTTTATATTAAATACACTAGCGTTGTACATTTTGGTCAGCTGTTTTTATGTCTCTCTCACAGAGTTAGTTTGGACCCCAAGGCCCAGAAGCTGGTGGGGGTGCTGAGGTATTATCTGTCCCAGTTCAGCCCAAAATACAGGAGAGGCAGCGTAGCAGATGAAAACACACCAGAAGCCCTGCAGAAACCTCTGGCACAGTGAGTACGCACATAAACATCGCTCACGCTCCAAGGACACGTGACCTTTTGGAGCTGCTGTTGTATTCGTTCTATGGAGATAGTAAAGGTAAAACCTGAAAACTTAACTTTGATTTTCATTTACTTGGAAGAATGAAATGAATCATGATGAGATTTAACTCTAAAGGGACCTGATTTTACAATCTTGTAAAAGAGATTAAAAATCAATGTGTTTCTTTCCTGGTTAAATAAAAGTTAAATAAAAAAAAGAGAGTACCACTGCACATGTAAAGTAAGGTCTATGAAACCTTTTGTGTCTTCAGAAGGAGCGGGGCAAAATATGAAGGATTCAAAACCTTTAAGGGTAATTTTTTTCTTTTCACATATTTTGGAGTGGAAATAACTTGTAGGTAGAAAACGTTTTTTGAATCCATGCAGCCGGAGCGGCTGCAGAGGCTGCAACGTATCCAGACAGGCTCAGACTGTTATTGCAGGTGTCTGACAACCAGTGTTTGGAATAACGGCGTTTAAAAGAACGGCGTTACGTAACAGCGTTATTTTTTCGGTAACGGGGTAATCTAACTAATTGCTTTTCCCGTTGTTACAACGCCGTTAACGTTACTGGTCGTGTGGTCATGCGGTGCGTTACTATTTAATAAACTGTGTAATCCGAACGCACCCCTGGCTCACACAGCTAGTCAGGAGGTGGGTTGCGCAGGTTCTCTGGGCGCACCGTGGCGCTCACCTGTTCCCGTTCTCGCCTGCCTGCTAAACTCTGTCGGCGGGGAGAGACGAGGGACGAGAGAAGTTCGGGTGCCTTTCAACCAGCGATTATGTTGGCTAAGGCAGAGTCATGTTTCTTGGTAGCCAATCAGAGCCAGTGTTTTTA
>JAPMOB010238068.1:0-18574 GCA_029875015.1 Lepomis gibbosus
TATATATAGCCTGGTGTGGTCCAACAGATTGTACAAACTAACAAGATTAAGTGAAGCAAAGTAAAGTAATTTTTTTTTCTGTCAGCAAAGAATATAACACATACACACCCAGGATTCTCTCGTGTTTGTGTGTTGCAGCTCTTCTCAGGAGATACTGCTTGGGGCGTTGAAGCCCTTCACCCGTTATGAGCTGGCGGTGCAGTCTAATGGAGTGGATGTGGTGGGACCCTTCAGTGGCACAGTGGAGGAGTCTACTCTGTCTGACCGTTAGTCTCTGCTCTGCTCCTATCAGTTTGGTCACTTTTTAGCCTGTTCTAAGGACCAATAAACAATCAAAGTCCTTAAATTTTTCCTATAATATTTTGTGGTGTTAGAGAACTCACTAAAAAGTGCGAGTTGTATTTCACTATTTTGATGAAATAAAACACCTTTTTGCTTATAACTACACTTCTTTTAAGTGTTGTTACACTGATCAGGTGCAACACTAGGTGTGTGTATGTTTCTCAAGGAGGAGGATGCACGGTCCGTAAACATTTTATGTTTGATTAAACGTTAAAGGAATAAAAGTAAATTTCAGGGTATTGGTCCTTTCGAATTCATTCAGCTCAAAATATAGTTATTATAGACCTAAGATTGTTTATCCCTTGATCGTAGAATCACAATGGCACAAAGAATGGCATGAAAAAAGGGTACATCATGTTCTTAAAGTGCACCTTTTTGCTTTTGTTGCCTTTGTCGGATTCAGCTGCACTTGATAGGCTGATTATTACAGTTTTATTTCATTATTTTAGTCTCAGTCTCCTGGTAGCAAGGTAAATGTGTTATACTCTTGATCCCTGCTGTGATAAATTCATGTGAGGGTGTGCTTGAGTGTGCTTGGTGAGTGTGCGCTCATCCTGTGTGGATCAGTGTGTTTACTGGCCAACAGAAATGGGAATTAGTTTTTGGCATTGATGGCTGATAACTGGCTGTAATTAAATACCCAGGTCTAGTAGTGGCTCTCATGTTGGCCAGCAACTCTGTCAGCCAAGTAAGGGTGGTGAGTGTAGAGCGGGCTGCCGTTAATGATATTATAACCACCAGTCACCCCGTCATGCTCTCCACTGCCACATATTATCACCTGAGCCCCGGCCCATTCTCCTGTTGCCCTGCCTGTCCCTTCTCTCCTGTACCCAGGTGGCACAAACACGAGGACACAGATGGTTGTCACACAACATGTCGAATCCCCCACCAAGACAATATACATTCCACAGCTGTGAGGCCTCATTTCTGGGCTCTAATTACTTACCCAGTCCCCCTCTCTCCTTCAGGGCCCTCCACACCTCCGGAGGAGCTGCTGCTGAGAGCTCTGGACACCTCCTCTGTGCTGGTGAGCTGGCGCCCTCCGCTGGAGCCTAACGGTATCATCATCAGCTACAGGATCTTGTACAGCGGCAACCTTAGCCAGCCTGAGCACTTGTGGGAAAACCTCTCACAGGATGGTGGGTGGCTGGCATGACAAAACTCCACTTTACTGCTCTGAAAATAATGCTAACATTTCTGGCCCAGTTGAAACTGTGTGTGATTAACAGTTGCCCTTGACAGTATGTTTGCCTCTCTCTCTTTCTCAGGGAGCATTACCAGTGTGAAGGTCCAGGGTTTGTCGAGTGGCACCCGTTACTTTTTTAAGTTGGGAGCTTCTACTGAGGTGGGGCCAGGGCCTTATTCACCTGTAAAGGATGTTCACACCAAACAGAAAGATGGTAAATAGCATGCAACACATGTATAGGTGACAGACAGTTATAATAAGAGAAGAAGAAATAGTCATTTTAAGAGCGCTGGTAGCAGTTATTGCGGTTGTGGAAGAAGAAAGGTCAATATTTAATGTGTTCTTAATAAACTATTACAATTAGTCAACTTTATTAAAAAAGATAGAAGTAAGATTTACCAAAAAAGACAGAGTCTGAAACAGTGGCAATGCTATTTAAAGATCAACCTCTTCCACCAACAGTGAGTTTATATAATATGGTAATATAGTTGGTTAGACATGGTGACAAATTCAATTTGTTAATGAGATGAGCCTTTGCAGTGTGGGAAAGCAGAAATGTGTGAATGGAAACTGACAACACAGGGAGAGAAGAGCTTTCTGTGGCTGAGACAGTGGATTCACTGCCAGGAAAATGAAATGTGACGTCTCTCTCATTTTATGTCTTTATATAGTTTGTTGATGCCACATAATGCATTAATAATTACTTTCAGTGGTTAGAAAACAGAGGTAATATAATATACATAAACAGATATGGAAACAAATAACAGGCATAATTATTTTCATTTTTGTTCTTTTTGTGAAATGTAGTCACTACTAAAAACGTAATTTTGAAATAACTCAGAAAGTATATCATTTCAAACATTTCAACTACCAGATATATCTTGATTTACGTTATGCTTATCCTTGGTTGTCCACATGTTTTTTTTTTTTTAAGACTTCACTTTTACTTGATGCATTTAAGCAACTTGAATACAGTTTTTATTTTATAATATAGTACTGGACACCAACTGGTATTTTCTACCTGACAAAAACAAAAATATATATAATAAATATATGAATAAATATATGAATATATAATATAATAATATATAATCAAGTTTTTGAAATTGCCCCCTTTTGTAACCTTCTAGACATTTCAAAGAGGAAAATTCAAACCACACAAATTCAGAGAGATGGTAGTTTTGAAAGTTAAATCAATCAGTGCTAAAAAGTCTGTGGTTAATTTTCACAAAAGGGTATTCAGATGCTTCTAAGATTCTAAAATATTATAGCAATTTTTGCTTCCATAAGAAAACACACAAGCTCACGCTCACACGTTTACACCCATACTCATGCACACAGTCTTTCCTATTAAATGAGTAATTTGTCCCCATCCAGCAGAGAAATGGTAGCTTAGCAGGACACTGTTGTTTCTCTTCTCCTTTTCTGCATTTTGAGAACAATACTAAGTGTGGACATCAAAGGAGCGGCCTCATCTGCGACCCCCAGGGGAGATCTTTGAATTACTGCCCTTTGTATCCAGCACAAAAAAAGGCACTTTCTTTACTCTCATCTCATGTTGTGTTTAAGCATGCACTCTCATTATACCCTTTTTAATTCCATTAGTCAGCATTTTACCTTTACCTGTAATTATTAAATGCCCATTTTGTCTTCATACTGAGTGACTCATAAATACAGAAACATTAACTCCCCTGCAAACTATTATCCAACATGAGCCTGTCACACTCACTGTCCTCATAAACAGTGCAATCAACAACGAAAATAAGCAGTATACATTTTAGTTTAAGTGTTTAAGCATTTTATTTCTTTCTCAGATGCACCTAAGAGGAATATTGCTGTGTACATACTATCCACCAGCCTATAGTACCTACACATATAGTACTTTTATTTTTAGTCTTTACCAAACCTAAGTGCATTATGGGTGGGAACTGACTGTCAGATCATATATTTGGAATATCTAAACTTTAAACTTCCCCATGCAATAACAAGTGGGAATGTAGTTTTTTTCTTTAATAAAAAGGACAGAGTAACAGGTTTATTTTGTTCACATGGGCTGTAATAGTGTTGCCAGTTTGCTGTGTGAATTGGACTGAGGTGGCTAGTGGGTGGGTGAGAGCTCCCGCCGTCTGTTTCTTCTCCTCTCTATGTTCAGGCTGCCAAAGATACCCAGCATAAATGAATAGCAATGAAAATTTGCTCTCCCTATTTGAATGTTGCCTCATACATCTTCACTGCTGTAGCTTCATCTTAAATGAATGAATCAAAACATTCTTGTAGATTTTCTTTCCATCAGGCCTGAGTCAAATAGGATTTCAAACTAGATATGTTATTATAATAGCCTACTTTTCTTTTTTTCAAGATGTAATAATAGAACATGTCTGCCATGTGTAAATCTGTTGCCCTGATTGTTGTTTACGTTAATTATTAGATGTTTTTCTCATTTTCCATCTTATATTTTGATAGGACTGGACATCCATGAAGTGATAGGCATCATAGTCGGTGTGTGTCTGGGACTGATATGCATCCTCCTCTGCATGTGCTTCAGCTTTCGTAATAGCAAATCCAGGTAAGGTAACATGTCACTACTTGTACAGTACTTCTTTTACTTACTTGAAACAAGTGTTGTCTTATAAACAACAAGATATCTAAAATAACCCAGGCAACTGTATTAACATATAGCCTTCTCTAGTGCCCATCTCGTACACTATACCTCTCATTTCTGCTCCAAATAGGGAGGTGTCAGGTGGCCTGGACTCCACAGCTGTGACCCCTCAGTTCAGGAGAGGAGGTAGCCCCTTTCCCTCAAACCTGCCCGAGAGCAGCGATAGCCACGAGCTGGAGACACTGATGCCCCTAGGCAGCCAAGAGTCTGGTCAGCCGCTAGAAGAGGCCCCAGAGGAGCAGAGCCTGATGTCAAATGTTAATCCAGAGGAAGAGGAGGATGCCCCTGCACCTGAACCCAAGGTCAAAACCTTTCCAGATGGGCATGGGATACTTGTTAGTTTTTCACGTGTTAATAGAGGATAATAGTTTTAATTTTGGTGCATCCACTGTGTTCTTCATCTTGCAGGCAGCTTGGAATGGCTCTGTGAGTCATAACTGGGCCAACAGAATCACTAGATACAGAGAAACCATAACAGAAGACTCTCCGACACTCATTAATGGAGCTCTCAACATGCTAATTACTGATAACGGCATGGTAAATGAATTAACTAAATAGAACGATTAATCTAACATGTGACAAGCTTTAGCATCACTGGGCCAAATGGCATTTCTAAATGACTGACAACACCTCCCTTAGTTACTTTTGCTCTCAAGCAGTCCGTTCTTGCATCACAATATGTTTACCACTTCAAATTTGTCTAAATCTTTTACATAGTGAGTTTTTGATTTCAGAAAGTGGCTGGCAGATTTTATTAGCTACAGCTGGCTAGCTAATTAAGCTACTATAAGCCCTATAAGATTTATTGAAAGCATTGGTCATACTTGCTCATACTTTCAAATGGTAGCCTATGTTTTTTTTTATTATTAATGTTACAAGTTAGTATGAGGACTAACTCATGTGTTTAGCAAACACTCAGTTAATAATACTAAGTATATTTCCCCAAATCCAATTTGGAGTAGCACTGAGTTGCACCAGCTATGTGTAAGTTATCTCCAAAGTTAAGTATAAGATCAACACAAGAGGCTTAGTAACTACTCAGCAACTGAGTTAGTAGTTACTAGCTACTAAAATTGGTTGCACTACAATTACTTGGGGTATAACCGAACTAGTTTGGATATAAAATCAAGTGACCAATTCACAATCTAAGACAGAGTTTCATCGTTTTGGTTACCATGTGCATTAGCTTTCCAGCTGAGAGGAGCTGCTTCGAATTGTAGTGCATTGTAGTAAAGCGAGATTGATATTGAAATATATAAATTAAGTCTCTACTGGATTAATGTGATGAAAAATGGAATGTACTCAATGAAAAAATGATGCTGTGTGGTATTTCTGTGACATGTTGATTTACACCTACCCTGGGGCATGTTTATCTATTTAGCTGTTACTTATGCACACTTTTACTCTTGTTTTTGGAAAGACAAAAAATATACCACCCATATGTGGTAATTCTAAAAAAATTCTAAACTTCACAGGCCAGTCACAGTTCCTAAGCTATGACTTGACCATCGCTGTTCAGGGAAGGGGTTTTGCAAATAGTCCATTTTGAGCATTGCTGACATCTATGTAAAATGTTCATGCTCTAAGAATATGTGCTAAGGAGTAGCTATTATAGGCTGTGAACTGTACAGCTTATCCAAAAAACAATGAATGTTTGAGTTACCCAGGTAGATCAACTACCGGTAATAGAACAACCTGCAGTAACAGTTAAATTGTTTTTTTGCAGGACTTAAATCGTCTGTGTACATCCATGTGCAGTAACCAGGTGGAGGCAGAAGTCATTGTTCACTCAGAGCTGGCAAATCCAGGGAGAGAGAAAGAGGAGAAGGGCGACATAAAGGATTCTAACACCACCAGGGGACCCTCATTATCAGAGGAGAGATATTCCCCTTTGAGCCAGTCAACCCCACCAGGAGAGGAGGACAATCTAGGAAAACTGACCCAAAGCCCCTCAAATCTTCCCTCAATAAAGTTGGTGGCCAATCACAACGGGGAGCTAGAAGGCACCGGAGACCTGCCAAACACAGACTTAGAACCACAGCAGGACATGGGGCTAACCAATGGCTTTCACTCCCCAAAGACCATGCAGTCTGTACTGAGGGCAGAGCATCTGGAAAATGGGGACTCCAGACACTGCCCTTCGGCACCAGGGAAAGCTATCTCTGCCGGGCTGTCCCCTGCCCCCTTTGTCAGCTCCGGCTTTGTCCACTCTACCTCAGCAGCACACAGTTATCTGTGCCCGTAGCCTCTGCACGTAGGGCAACGACCCTTACACACACATACAGTACAGACACCAGACTGATCTTCTTTCTTTTACGTACCCAGGAAGAATCCCTAAATATTATTTTTATGCACCTCATAATTGGATTCCTTTCTCTTCCTTGCAAAGTTTTTATAAGTACTTTGAATCCATTGTTTCATACGTGTGTATATACAGTAATTATATACAGTATATTTTTAGTGGTAGAGTACTGTATATGGGTATGCATTTTCTGGCATTGGTACAATTTTCCTCTGGGTTTCTCTCCCAGTGGTTGGAAAGAAAGTAAAGATTTAACTAAACAGACAGATGGAAGTGGATTCAAGGAGGCTAATCCCACTGTGTCGTACATGGCTCTGTTCCACTCAGGAATGAGAAAGCATGGGATGTTCCGTGAGTGAATGAGATGGGCTATCATCCTTGATGTTTGGTTCGGAAGCGCAGTCCCAATGGGTCTCTCTAGGCTTTGTCTGGTGGATGCTACTTTACAGTGGCACTGAGGAATAAGCCTTAAAGAGTATCTGCACACTCTGAGAATGCAGAACACCTGTATCTCTCTCCTGCCTCCTGCTGTCTCAGGGTCCACACAAATACACACACACACAGAAAGCTACAATATATCTAGTTCCAATAGTATCTTACACAAACTCACAGTCACCTATGAACACACATTTACGCACACACATTTCATTTCCTGACTAGAGTGTGGAGGTCTCAGGTGCCTAATTATCGTAGGTGAATTTATAATCTGTATATTTCTATAGATGATTATATTCAGTACAAATACAAAACACATCTCAATATGAAGGAAAAACCACTTAAATTGTAAAAACATGTAACAAGTATACAGATTTGGTAGGCATGAAGTATTCTTTTCCAAAATGCCGTATATCCGGGTGTGATTTTGTAAACCAGGGGCACTCAGTTGAAAAGTAAAAGGTGGTTTTGCTGTCAGATGTGGATATCTCATTTTGGAATCAAAGTATTTAAATGTTCATGTTGGTATTGGTGTAATTATGTTGGTGGGAGAACTAGAGGAGATGTCACAACAACACATCTGTCTGATCACTCTTCAAGTTTGGCTTCCAATTAGGGATGTACCAAGGCCATGTGCCATTAGCTGTCATTTTTAACCATGTATAGTCAATTTGTATGTGAAGTGCTTGCCATGTTTTTAATTCCAGGGAAATTCAACTTGACAAGTCAAGCCCATCTGATTCCAGCTGTATGAGAACATTTCCACAATGCTCTACTCTGCTATAGTAACATAAATCAACAAAAGCCGACTTGAAATGTCTGCATTTATCAGATACGAAAGGAGTTTGATGAGAAATAAATAAATAAATGTGCTCTACTTTTTTACATTGATCCCAGACAGTTCAACATATTCCTTAAGTATTCAGTCAGATTGCTTCCCATAATTGACCCATATGTGAAGCGAGTCAGTGTTGATTTTGCAAGTGTAAAATTAGAACTGCTGCATCTCTACTCCTTACCGACAACACTACCTCATTTCATTTCAGGATGGCTTCCAGTGTGGTTTCATTCATTTTGTGTATATTAACTTTTTAAGATCTCTTTCTTAACTTGTCTGATTTATCAGCCTTTGCTATTTACAGAAATTATTGTCCGACACTGTGACTGTACGTTCTTATGTTTTGACAAAGGAATTATGTCGCTTTAGTGCACTGCAGCTTCTTGTCGGATCTCTGAAAGATTGTGTCACTCAGTATTGGGTTACTGTTCTACAGCTCTACAGAAAACATAAACACCCAGTGTCTTTGATATGAAGCACCTAAAAATAGGTCCAGCTATGATGTAAAATGTAAAACCAAAAATGACTCATATTCAAAGGAAACAACAAGAATAAAAAAATGCCTGGTCATACCAGTATTTAAAACTGATTCCATTGGAATGAATCAAAATTGCCGCGATCAGAGGAGGCAGAATTAAGCTGTGGTAATGTAGAGTTCAAATTCTGTGAACTTTGACTCGTAGAATTTGCACCATTGACCATTAGCAAGCTGTCTTGACAGGACAGAGTCGGAGTCCAAAATGGAGAAGGTCATTTAGCTTATTAGCTACTTTATACTATTTATTTTGAAATGATGCACAAAGGTGAATACAATGCTAGGTGGAAGAAATTCACCAACCAAGCATGGATTTATAGAAAGCATTTCCTCATAGACCACCATTATAAAAGAGACATTTGTAAACAGGACATCTAGAACTGCAAACAAGCACAATTAAGACTCTTTTCATTTGTTAAACTACTGCTGCACATCCTCAGTGGGTCATATACCCCCCAGAAGTAAACCTGGAAGCTAGAAACATTTTTTGCCTATGTGTCAGGCAAGCTATTCTTATTAGACTGTAGAGGCACCATCTTTGGGTTAAGTATCCAGGTCTTATTAGGCAGCTTGTATTCTGGTTCCATTAGGTACTTCACATCAAAGAGACTGTAGATCTGCAGGAGTGCAAGATAAGATGATTAATGACATGTTATACATGTGTATACAGTGTAATTCTGAGAAAATTGAAAGTTTGCCAAGGTGTGATCACTTAATAATACTACTAATAATAGTGACGATATTCACGTCAAAGATTGACAGAATTTAGCCCTTTGTACATGATGTCTCATCTTCTCTCAGGGGGCTTTCTTCTAATAATCCAAACGCTTTGTATCCTGCCCATGTTTTTACCCATGTCCATTTAAGTCTCATCTCATCATCTCAACTCAATCACATCAGCATCAAATATGTAAATGGTTCCTCAAGACATATATGAAACACCTTGAACATGTTTCCCACCAACATAATTGTGTTTTCTCTAAAACGAAGTATTGTTCTTGATTTTCTGAACAAAATGTATGGTTGGTACCTCAGAGAGACTTATTTTTTATTAGCATCGCCATGTATTTTCTTAACATCACAACTAGATTGTTGTTATTACTGCAGTAGCAGTCATATAGGGACAGATGTGAATGTGTTCTTAGCGAACCTGGGTCAAACATTAATTAGAAGGTATTATGGGGGTAAATGAGTGGGGTTTGCCACATCAGGGGAAATCAGATTTACACACTGTCAGTGACAAGAATGTTTATGAAATACCTTCTTATCAGACTTCAAAAAAATGTACGGCATTCACTATACTGTGCTATTTGGCAAAACACACTTAAATGGTACATAAAGAGCAATTCCACAGCAAGCTCACTGGTGGGAAGAAACTGCTGCTGCATCACTCTGTTTTACATGTGGTTACACTCCAATTAGTGATGTCAGAGCAGGTTTCCATCAGCTGTTAAAAGTAAACACCTGCTGGGACATCATTGATTTGGGTGAAAATTTAAATGTATAGCGAGCAGTGCAGACACAGTTTTCTGTTCTGTGGTTTGAGGTCCATTTGTCCTTTAAATGTAGTGAGCTGAAACTAACCACCAAAACTGCTGTGTGTATATTTATGACCCGGGTTCTTTACTGAAACTGTTTTATCCTGATACTGTTTCTCATCATCTTCAAAAGCCTGTATGTCCTATGTCCAGAGAGAAGCATAATAGTCTCAAAAGCATTCCAGTTTGATATTTTAAACATACCTCTCTCAGTCCACGCCAGCCATGATTAGCCATGCTACCTTAAGAAGAGACGTGCTAAAACCCCTGTGTTGCTGCTGCTCTGATAGGTTTCATCCAATCCTGGGTTCAGTTCTTCCATTCACTACATCATATGCACATATTGAGACTAAGCTGCAGTATTTGCAAAACTACAGCCAAGTGGATGGAGGTCGCTGATTCAGGGCCTTTAAGATAGTTTTTCAAGTAAGTTGACCAAATAGTGACCAAAATTAAATTGCCTTTTAGACATTTTCATTTGATTACTGAGATTATTTGAGTATACAATTTGCAAAGTTTTCCCTCACCCAATATGGCCAATACGTTTTTTAATTTTGTCTGTATATTTCTAAGTGACTGTGAAGCCACTATGGAAAGTGAAAACATCTATATGGCCACTGCAGACAGACCAATTTGTTCTGATGGAAATTAAATGATTTGTGCCAGTGAGTTGCAGTTTTTGGATGTTATTCAGTTCATCAAAGACGCTATCACATCAGCAATGCAGGAGTTAGATTTTATGATAATGTAGCTGCCAAAGTCTTTGTTGGACACTGAAATGGTACAAGGTAAATTACTCTTTCCCCCAAAAATATTTTGACCCATGCTGTTTTGCCTGTGTTTTAAGTGTCAGTGCAGTAGTGGATTATTGTGGCGTGTGGAGCCAACACAGAGGATCTGAAATGGGGATTAGCATAAAACCTGCCTGCAGCATAAAGGATGTATGCTCTCCTTATAGAAGGTCTATTGACTCTTTTAACTTTAACTAATCTTTTAAATATATGTTTCTTTTGTTTGTCTTTTTGTTGGTTAGAACAATCAGATCTGGAAAATTTCACATTCTCTCATTTTGTAGAGATTATAATTACTTATTTGTTCATTTCATCCTCCTTAATTTTTTTTTTAAACGGCATACCTCATGTTGGTAACTTGTTGATTTAATTCTAATCCGTTTCTTGCTACTGCACATTTTGAAAGTAGAACATATATAAGTATATGTAAACATCCTGTTGTTTTGTGAACAGAATTTTCCATAGTGAACAGGATTGACTGTTTATTTTTACCTCAGTGAGTTTTTACTCATTACAGTGGCCTGGATTGTTTAGTCTAGTGGTGGAGGGGTCAGTGGAAGTAATCCAAATTGACTTTTACATTGTTATTTTGCAATAGTAGTTATAACAAAAATCATAGGAGAAACAGCAAAAATCTTCCTGCTATTGCTTAATAACAGAGTCACATTTGGATAGAATACCACTTTAACACAACCCAGGAAACTGAAGTACTAAGCAGGGAGAAGGGCTAAAAGGACATCCTCCCCAGGCAGGTCATACCTCTCAGTGCAGACAGCCATTTCAAAATTGTCTCTTCTCTACTCAGGTGCCCCATTTGTGCATAAAATTGTAGAGGATCATGCCAGCATATACGACTCAGATACATGTCACTTGTTGTCAAAGAAAGCCTCATTTTGTCCTTTTGGAAAGTAAATAGAGGAAATCTCTTATGCATAGATTATACTTTGTTTTGTACAAGTCACTCAGTGTATTTCTGGCTTTTCTCGGTAGATTCTGGTGCTTTGTGGTGAGCTGCTTCGTCCAGTGATGTCACATTGTAGTGCATTTGTTTGTACGTCTTCTATAGTTTAGTGTGGACCAGCTCAGTTGTGCTTCTCAGAATGTACAAGCACAGACTCAGAGTCTGTGGTCATGTGCCACCAGCGACGCTCTGCAGCTACTCAGACACCTTTGTAATCATGTGCCGAACAAGACCTCATTCGTGACAAAAGACGCTACTGTAGGAGAAAATTGTTGGAGCACTTAATAGATAAGCACTTATTCTTGGGCCATGAGCAACTGTGGACTGTCACCTTTACATTTCTAGAAGTGCAATTTTCTTAGTCTGTAAAACGGCAGATGGATTACTCAGTGTTAGTCATGGCAACTGTAGCCATGATTTGTGATAGAAACATTGATTGTTCAAAGGAATTGTCATGGGATAGGTAGTACTTGTGGTTTGTAGAAACATTTCCACTGTGTTACTATGTGTGAAAATGTCAAAACTCACAGCAACTCTCAACTCTCAAACTACTCTTCTGTAAATAAACATCAAAGAAACAATGAAAGTACAGCTCAGCGTGATTTTTTTGAATCTCAACAAAGCTCTGCATTGTTCAGCATAACATTAATCTCACTTTCATTTTCTTGTCTTTCTTTCTTTTGTCTCCAAATATTTATCAATCAGTTTAACTCCTGGCATTTACGTTTCCAAAAATGACATTTAAGATACGAGGGAGCTTGGTTTCTTGGGTTGTTTCTTGTCTTATTTCAATCATTTTGACCTTTGTGTTATATCTTTGTATGACATATTGTGCTGTGCTGGTTTGCATTCATAGATTAAAATGAATTTCACCTTCTTAACTGTGGGAAGGAAATTAAAAAAGAGCCCTGAAGATGATTTAGTGTGTGATTATTTAAAAATAACGTCATTAACAAAAAGGCAGTACGCAGTATGTTCTTAAGTAGTGCACATAATGTAGGCCTATACAGTATATAACGACTGAACACTGAACCAATTATTACTGTCTATTATTTCCAGTCAGTCATGTTTTTCTGAAGGCACCATCCTTATGTTAGCTTTTTGTTATTATGTCACTTTGCTGCTTCTCATATTTCAGAGTTACATGTATATACATGCAATGCCACTTAATACAACAGTTCAACATTTTGGGAAATATGCTTATTCGCTTTCTTGCCGAGAGAGAAGACAGACACCACTCGCATGTGGTAAATATGGAGCTACAGTTAGCAACAGTTGGCTTAGCTTACAAGACTCCAGGAAGTCACTGATAATATTTAGGAAATAGTCTGGGCCGTAAAACCACATTTTGTTGATTTTATATGCATTAAACAAACAAGATAGGATGTGTTAATTGGTGACTGTTAGAGGTGCTGGTATAGGCAGATTTTGATACCTTTGGACAGAGGATGGAGGTTTTAGCTGTTCCCACTGTTTCCAGTCTTTATGCTAAGCTATTAAGCTAATGGGATATAGCCTCAAATTTAACACATGGGTAAAAAAAAACAGCATAACAGTGGTATCAATCATCATAATCTAACTCTTGACAAGAAGGCAAATAAACGGATGCTGTGACTGAGTCAATAACATTTACTGATATAATTTACTAAATTTGTAAAATCAGAAGATTTATAAGCTGAAAGGAATACTTTCTAAGAGGGAGAAAATTATTTGCTGCAAGTAATCATATTTAAATATTGCCAATGGAGTTAAAGATTTCTTAAAGATACTAGTTCCACAGGAGGATAATTGCATATACACAAAACATGATGTCTCTAGGGCCCAGGATACAGTTAAATAAATCCTGCATAGTAATTACCAGCCTCCCAGCTACCCTTTAGCCACTCACCAGTCAGGTAATGTGCCATGAGTTGCTTTGTGCCCCACCCTTTTCACTCCAGCGTAGCCTCTGGGTAATAATCAGTCATACCTAAAGATGTCATTCTTTTATACGCCACTGGAGGGCAGTGTGACTCTTTCCAAGGATTCATGAAAAGAAGCACAGTAACCCGATGCCACTCCCATTAGGAGAGGCTGCAGCCTGAGTGTTGGACCTCATGTGCTGCTCTGACCTCATACTTGGCTGCAGAATTGTGCAAATCTGTAAAATACTGTATATCCCTTATATTACCCTCCCAAGCAGAGGAAGGGAAGTAGACTTCTTCATCACACCAATTTCCTCTCAAAAAACTCAATGCTAATGTCATCAAATACAAAAGGTGAGACAAAAGTGTGTGTGTAAATGGACTGGACTTTTATGGCCCCTTTTTAGTCTTCTGACTGCTCAAAGCGGTTTTTACTACATGTTACATTTACTCCATTCACAAACATACCCATGCAAGGCGCCATCTGCTCATCAGAAAAAAATAAACTAATCATTCAGACACTCAGCAATTTGGAGTTCAGTATCTCGCCAAGGACACTTCGATATGCAGACTGGAGGAGCCGGGAATCGAACTACTAATCTTTCGATTCGGGCAATCCGCTCTTCCTGTCTTCATGTCAGTCTGTCTGTGCCAGTGTTGGTGGGTCTGTGTGTGTGTGTGTGTGTGTGTGTGTGTTTGGGTGCACAGGGGAGACAGACTGACTGACTGTCTGAATAAAAAAAAAAAGACAGAGAGGGAGGTGATAGAGATAAGAGGGTGAGATGAGGGCACAGAGTTAAGACAGGAGCACTGTGCCGACATCACATGGCATAATCCCCCGAGGAGTTAGATAAAAGCTCTCGCTGAGTGACAGAGGGGTTGGGCTCACTATCGTCAGCCACTCATCGCTGTTAATCAGAGAGGGAGGCTCCTCTCCAGAGGTCTGAGAGGGGACACATATGCACAAACCCACACATGAACGCACAATATCCCGCAGAAGCATATAGACAAATACAAACACGCATGCATGCATTCTCACACTTTACTGTACTCGTCAATGCACCTGTCTGAATGTGTGAAGTTAGTGTGTACATTGTGTGTCTCTCCTCCAGCAGCGAAGTGGTCCCCGGGCTAGTTTAGCATGCCCTATATTTCACTGGAAAGACAGATGAATGGAGCACAGAGAGTCAGGTGAGGGCTGAACTCACGAGGTAGGGCTCCCTGCCTGTGGAGAAATAACTGTGCAAAGCTCTTCAGTGGGCCCATTCATCCTGCCGCCTCGCTGCTTGTGCGAACTACGCTACTACAGTCTCCACCTTCAGCGTCAGCCCTGCTTGGATCACCGCTGAACCGTATGTGATCATTGACAGTTCAAAGTCTACAGCAGAAGACCTCCTGGGTTGGCAAGTATTTGCAGATCGTTATTTGTGCTTGTGGAAACTGAGGGTCCTAGTATCCAGTTAGCAACAGCACATCAAAGAAAGATCAGATTCAAAAACTCCAGGAGCAGAAATGCCACCACAAAAGTGCCAATTTAAGTGGCTCTTTACTTATTTATAAAATGACATTTCAACCATGGTGACCCTCCTTCATTACATCCCAATAGTGTATTGTATTTTTATCATCTTTGCCAGACACCATGACCATTCAGTTTGTATGGCACTGTACAATCCATCTTAGATTAGATTATTTATCATTGGATGTTGGCTTGTTCAGTTTCAACCTCTTACACTAAAAGCATTATATTGACTGAATTACTTTTTTTATTTTTTATTTTACAGCCATTCCTGTTTTACATCCCCATATAAAAGCTGCTGGTGTCGTAGTGGGTGTAGTTATACAACATGTGGTGATGACATCATGGGTACAGGTCTGGCGCATGACCTTAGCTGAATGTCATTCCACCTCTACTGTCTTTCCTACACACTGTCTTTCCTACACTGAAATAACGCAGAAGAAATCTTTAACTAAACACATAAGAGTGTGTTTCTTTGTGTGGCGATATATATTCTTTTGCGGTGTGTATACTTATTTAAGCTGTTTTTTCTTTTCATGTGAAACATTGCATACAATGCTGACTGGAAGATTTCACACCCACACAGATGTGGTTGTCTACATGCATGTCCCTGTGCGGTCTTTTTCAGCATTCATTTGGCTACTCTCTGAAATTACTCTAAGAAGCAAGGCTACTTACAGATAAGACCTTTTTCAATGTCAGCCCTACTGCGTTACTACCTGCCAATCAAATATTCCCCAAACTAAACAGAGAAAGCCTGAGGAGAAAGACAATGGAGGATGAAGCAGAAGATAAATGAATGACGTCAGGGAGAGAGGGAATTGAGAGGAGGATGAATATGGAGGAAGTCATCTGCTTTATTTGGACTACATATCTCTGGAGATATATTAAATCCAGTGTGCTTTACAATAAGCTTCAATGTACCCTATGAAATAGCTGTAAAAGGTGAGCTCACAGGGGCATGACTGGCAGAGAAACCAGAGAGCTGTCAGTAATGGCTGTGGACTATTTGCCCCAGCTTCTTCTCTCCCCTGGGTTCTGAGTGCCGCTTTCTATTCACTGTTGGCTGGCCACAAAAGGACCCCAGAGGGGGAGCAGCTTTAAAATTCAGTGTATAGCAATTTTCTATACTACAACCACAGGCAATGTGTGACACTGTGACACATTTGAAGTGAAGAAATGGTACATCCTTGACTCCCTTGTTCAGGCAAGTGAGAGGATTGGCTGAAGGATGCAGGAGTTTTATTATGTAGTTATAACAATTCAAGAGCCATGGAAGGAATGTTAAGCTCAATATGGTGCTGTTTTCTGATATTTATTTGCTACTTTTACCAGTCTTCTACTTCTTATAGCCCAAACCACACAGGTCTATTGCTGATAAGGGGTGCCTTGAATCTGATAATGGACTGACAGCATACCTGTCTCACTGGCTTTACGTTGGGCCAGCAGTGAGTTGATCCAGCTATAGCTGTGAGCCAAACATGGCAATGTAAACCTTCAGCTTTGGGCAATGCATGTGTATCAAAGCCTGCATGTTGCCTGCCAGTGAGGGCTTGCTCAGAGTAAAGTGCTGGCTCCTGGCCATCAGTCATCTGACAAGCATTTTACTTGCCCTTACATTACATCCAACTCTGACCTGATGTCAACGCTGCAGGAGCACAAATCCCTGCATACCTTACAGCAGGCCTGGTGGAGTCATACAAACACACGGGTTCTAATTCAACCCATGTTTACGCCTGCTAGCAATACAAAGTTATGCATTTTTACTGTTTTGTTACTCTGTCAACACCAGTGACAGCCAAGTGTATGTGGTTAACTGAGAGGGGTCTTGCATTGCACCTGCTTTTGTTGTTTGCTTTCTCTGCATAACTCTCATGAAGGCAGATGAAATACAACAGAATACCACAGTTTTATTTGCCAATGATGAATGGAAATAACAAAAAGTCACAGCCAGTCCTTGAAGAAAGAATGGCATTAGTGTCATATCTAGCGATATAATAAACCTCAATGCTAAATATTCAAATAAAAAAAAACAGGATTCAAGTTCTAGTGCACAAATTAAGTCTGTTGTCCATTACCGGAGGAAGGTCTCCAAAAGCGAAGGTCAACTAAATCACATATTAAAGTACTATTTTGCTAAACTGTGATAATAACATGCATGCTTATTATTTTCTTATGGTCAATTTCCTTTTAAAGGCATCCATGAGGAGAATCCAGAAAAGGCAACTTTTAGCACATCCACACATGCTCAGTGTGTTGTATTGAGCATTTCTGTCTCAATACAACACATTCTCCTCTTAGCATGTGCTGAAAATGACAAAACAATGACTGTAGTCCTGCATAATAAACAAAGATCTGGTGATAATGACTCACTGTAGAGTGTTGTGTAGTGTAAAGCTGGGTACTGACTGTGGCAGTGTTTGGTAGTGCAGTCTTGCTAGCTGGGCCTGATGCAGGAGACTTCTTTCCACATCAGTGAATGGTACAGGCTGAATCTCAGTGGGCTGGGTGACCCACTTTTCAGCTCTCCAAGTAAGCGTTGTGCGCGGCACATCACACAGCACTTGGCCGTTTTCTAGATTCACTCACATGCTGCTGCCAGCTTCTCGTGGCAAAAGGCGGGGACGTCAGCAATTCAGCCATTAACGTCATATCCCAAAGAGCTTTAAGAAAGTCATTAAAAATAATTTTTTGTTTGTCTTACGTAAGCTAACGCTTTAGTTTTACCATCACAGCCCTGATGAAGAAGCTTTGTTGCTGTTGTTGGCTGAATTTAAAATTAAGTAACAAAGTCAAGAGATGGATCACCTCATATTATTCTGGTGTATTTGTGCCTCCTAAATCTTATCTCCAGTAGAGAAGTGAAATGTCCTGTGATGGTATCCCAGAGTATGCCAACTGCTCCACTGGCAATTTTTAGAAAGTAGGCCTACTTTACAAAGTAACACTAAAATAAGGAACTTATGAGGTTACTAGAGGAAGCAAGTCATTGCAGGCAGGACATGAACGGTTTAGTAACTGGTAAACACTAGGGATGAGCGAGTACAGCATTATCTGTATCTGTTAACCATATGAAGTATCTGTATCCGTATCCGTACTCGGATTGGGCGGGGCCTAGCCCGGAAGTGGGTGGTGTTTAACCCGGAAGTGGGTCGATTTGTCTTGAAATGGGCGGGCCTTAACAGTATGTTATTATAAGCATGCAATTTTTATGGGTTAATCAGAAATTGTTATATATATTGCTGATTAGAAAACTATTTGCATGATAGTATCAGAATTGAGCTTCAGATCAATGGTTTTGATCACGATAACAAACAAACTATATACAGAACAAGTTTTGCAACAATGAATACAACACATGCAGTTGCAATTATGAAGTAAAATGTACTGAACAAGAGTTTTCATACTCAACATGACTTTCTTTTTTTAACTTTAAATTATTTTAACTTTTATAAATTATTTTAGCCAATAGGCTGCTTTCTGGTTGCAGCGGTGATGTGAAGAAACTCTTGACTATGGCGATCCTACAGAGACTGATTAAAAGCCTCAGGCTAATGTTGCCTA
>JAPMOB010238070.1:0-12517 GCA_029875015.1 Lepomis gibbosus
GTACTGGAGCAGTTCATTGCCTGCCTGCCTGCATCCTGCCATTGTTCTGTCTGCTTGCAGTTTGACCTTTGACCCTCTCTCTGGTCAGACTGACCTGCCTGCGTCTGTCAGTTGATCGTCAAGTCAAACTAAATTAAAACAGGAAAGAAACTCAGCTTTCGCCTTTTTTCCTTTTTATTTAAGAGAAGCACGAGGAGTTGTGTCAGCTGACAAGGAAATCCGCCCAAATCACACCGCCCCACAGGGACGACCAGGAAATCCGCCCCTAACTTCCTGTCAGGAAGAGAGAGGATTTCTCACAACCTCTCTCTGTCCTCTAAGACAGACCTCATAATTTTCTATCAGAGTTAGTTTCAATCAATATATCCACTTTATTTGACTCATCCAAAATGAATTCCAGTGTCTCAAAGGGTTTAAAACAGCAACAGTTCTTGAACAGCCCAAAGTTTCTACAAATACCAAAAATAGCTGAGAGATATCTCTGGCCTCAGACAACCTCATGTGCAGCAGGGGACCTTGGAGTGGAAAGACAAAGATGAGCTAAAAATGTGTAAAATTTGGTATATATACAACATTCAATAATCCAGCAATTGTTACTTGAATACAGGTTTATAGTAAATCCAAAGCTATGTAATAAAAACCAATAAAAACATCTAGAAATGTCCTAAGAAACGTGTCAAATTAATAGTTTAAATCTTAAAAAGATATACATTATACATGATTCTTAATGTAGACGTTTTCAAAATAGTTTTAAATGAATAAATCAGAGTGATTAAAGCAAAAGGTTGGTGTGTTTTCTATGAATTATGTCTGCTGGGTCATTTTATGTCCTTTTTTGCTATTGCTGCAGAGGTATGAGGCAACTTAGTACTTTTCTCATGTACATTACGTCGATATAGTTTTGAGGTTGTGAAGGTTTTTAAGAATTTACTCAAACTGTAGAGGAGCGTGAGATCCCCCTTCAACAGACCTAAAAACACAAAATCATCACAATTTAAGCAGTGTGACAGTGAGAATATGACAAATTATTAGTTTTTAACCTGCCAAGTTGTATAATGTAGTTAGACTAGAGTGCAACACTACAACACACCGAAACAAACCATTCTTTTTGTAGTTTTTGCGTCTATTTCCTGTCCTGACCGGCCTGACAGAGGAGGTCTGCAGCGGAAGTGGCCTGACAGCGGAGGTCTGCAGTTGGACCCTCTTGAAAGTTTGAACAGCTAGCTCTGTTCAAAGTTTGAAAATACACCTACCAACACCTCGAAACCTCACTAAGTGTCATGTTTTCGTATGGGGATAATTTCTTTAAGAGAAAATAGGAAAAAAAAGTTGAGTCTGTATTTGAATTCTTTTTTAATTTTATTAATTTAATTACATTTTTTGAAGCTCTTACTTTTAAAGCTAAAACAGGGTATTAAGTTTCCCTTTTACATCTATGTGTAAGCAAATGATCAAAAACTTGGGGAATGAAGATGGCTGACTTAGAGGCAGGTTGATCTTGCCCGATGTGGTCCGGTCTCCACAATTGCGTGTGAAAGGAGCAACAACATTCTCGGCACATCAAACCCCTGATGTTTATGTACCTACTCTTGGTTCTGTTACACATTTAAATTGTGTAGTGTTTTTACTTTTAATGATTTAATACTGCCACCAGCGTACAACTGTTGACCTTTTCTCACAACATTTGACATTTTGACTCACATTAGCCAGGACCCAGGTGTTGTGCATTTTGGCTGACACCTACAGCGTGTGTAAAGTGAGTAAAATTGTCTTTTTAAATTATCAATATACCGGTAGGTGTTTTAATGATTACTTTTTAAAATATAACTTTGTTTAATTATTTTTCTATGTTAAATTAAGCATGCCAGGTAAGCAGAGGTGCTAGCAAGGATAAAGAAGCAGTCAAATGCTCTTGTAGATGTTTGAATTTGTATTTTTTAATTTTATTTTAACAGGGGCCATGCACAACACAACTGTTGGGCACGTCTTCAGCCACGTTATGAATATTGTTTTAAAAATACTTAAGCTTGTACATAGATGGGAATTGAGTTCCTTTTTTCTGCTATTCTGAGTGAAACCCCTAACTGTCCAAAAACAGTCTTCCTGAATTTAGCTGAGCTGATACACCAGTTAATACATCAACCTGCATGTGCTTGTATGTTACTATCTAAAAAAACTTTTGCTTTCATGAAGGTTATAATGTTCATGTTTTAGAGAGGTGTTGATTTAACATTATGGTCATTTTGGAGGCTGTCATGCTGTTGAACTGTTATGTGTTATACTGGGAAATGTTATTAATATTCAGTCTCTAACCTCATTTTAGTGGGCTGGATTAAATATAAATAGTATTTCACAAGAGGAAAAACTGATAAAAAGTCAGAACAGTAACCAAAATTCTGTGTAGCTATTTTTCTTCCTCATTACTTATTTGTTAATTATCTCATGACTGTTTGGTTGGTCTGTAGGTTCTGTAGTCCAATATTCACCACCAGTCTAGACTCCCGTCATTGGAAAGGGAGAAAAGGAAATGGTGTCACTAAATGTTCACTTTTGCTGTCACAGTACACTGCAGTTACTATTCTGAATAAAACAAGTGTTACCTTTAACATTTGCTACTATTGCAACTTTACTAGTACTTATATTACACTACTAGGACTGCTGCCATTACTACCAGGGCAGTAGTAGGAGGAGATGACCTCTGCTGGGAGGTTCCTACTCTGCCAGTTTCTGGTGTTGTTTTTTCTCTTTCTCTTCCTAGATTAAAGAGGAAAAGACGTAACGCCAGCAGTCGCTCCAGCCTCTCTGTCTGCTCTCCGCCTCACGGGACACTGCGCTGAGTGTTAATGTTTTAGTTGTAATATGTTTGTTAGTTTCCACATAACAAGGATTGTTGCCTTCATGCTGAAAATGCGCAAAGCATACTGCTGATAATCCCAACACTGCCTGGATTCACACTAGTTTTGATTTTTTGTATTTTAAATACTAGAGTTTTTGCGTCTGTGAACATCAGGTTGCTTTGAGTTTTCCTACACCTACTGCTGCTGGAAAAGTCTATTGTTTTCTAATCGTTTTGTTTTTCCTGCACAGAGGATGTTCTGTGTGTTTTTCCTGTAGCTAGTACAGCAGGTTGTTTGAGGTCCAGACTACATGAGAGAGGAAAAAGCTGATGTGCAGATCCAACGCTGCCAGAACACATTGTCTACTGATTTTGTCAACTGATTAAGGAGGACACTGGGTTGGTGGAATTATTTTCCTCCCTGGATGTGACAGTTTTAGCCATGCTGCTGCTGCTTCCGCTGCTGCTCTGCCTACAAATGTCACTGCAAGAACAGGTAACTCACCTCCACCTGCATCACTTCTTTATGCCCTTTAGATCTTTAAATTAAAGTTAATGGCTTTGCTCTCTGATATGCAAATACAATACTCATTGCTTTTCTTACAGAGAATCATTTCACAAAATATTTTTGGCTCACTTATACAGAATTGAATGCCATTTTTTGGTCATAGAGCAAATGAAAAGTTGTGCTTTTTGCATAAAGTGAATATTGTGGGTGTGAACTATTGTTAGTAGTACAATACGTCACAATAAGTAACAGTAATAGTACAGTGACAAAATACTAACACAATGTAACCTTAAATTAATTACTGTACTTCTGGAAATATGGACTTTAAAGAATTAAAGAATCAGAGCCTGATATAGTCCCAAGACTAAATGTCTCTAGTCATGCAAGAGGTTCTGTGAAATTATAATTTGAGCTAATGTCAGCATGCTAAGATGCTCATAGTGATAATGCTAACATGCTAAGGTTTAACAGCTAATGTTTAACTGGTTCATTATCTTATTTTAGCCTGAAGAAAAAAATAAACACAACTGAAGTCGCTTGGAAAGAATTTATATTTGCAGCTATTTGGCCATAAACCATAATTTTGGGTAAATTAAAATTTTTACCTGATGTTGGCACCAGATGTCAGAGGATCGCCAAATAATTCACAATGTATCCTCTAGGTACATTGAATATCTGCACCAAATGTCATGTCAATTCATCCTGTTTTTCCAAGTTTGAAATTCGGACCAGTAACAACCCATTCATCCATTCAAGTGTTGAGAGAGATCATGTTGCTGTCTGAGTGAAAGTGAGAGCTGTCAATCAGCTGCTGTTCAGCCTTATTGAAGTGACGTATCTTAAGCTGATTCGGCCTCAGGCCAAAAACATCAGAGTGAAAACTGGGACTTTACAGCATCATGCTGTCACCAAAGTTAAGGCATTTTCAGTTCAGTCAGATGCGTCTTTACCGTAGTTCACCACCTGGAGTGAATCTGTATCAGTTTGCCCTCATTCATACCGGCACATAATTTAGTATGCCAATAATGTCGCCGCTAAAGCCTGTTTGTAAAACACATACATATCTGACCCAGAGTCAGCCTCTCAGCCCTTCATTAAAGGGTAATATTGATATTTTTTCAACCTGAACCTTATTTTCCCGTGTATTTGTGCCTATGTGACTAAATGGGGGAACATTACTTTAAATTGGTCCAGTCCAGCGAAACAGGGCTGCAAAGTAATCCTTACAGGTAAAAGTACGTCCACCTATGTGCTTGTTTTTGCCACTGACAGGCTCAGTGTATGATGACACTGTGGAAAGGATCCCTAAAGAGTTAGACCTTTTTTAAAGAGAAAGATCCTGTTTGTTTAACCAGAAACAGTCACTATATCACTCTCATCAAAGCCACCAGGGTCCATTGAAAAAAACAGTAATTTTACTTTGCAGAACACAGGAGATGCTGGTCTACCACTCCTTGAGTCGATAAGTTTGTTTTATTGTGTGACTTTGATGTCTAAAAGGGTTAAAAACACCAAAGTCACATAATAACAAACTGATCACGGCAGTGCTAGACCAGAGAGATGAAATTACTAGTTCTGTCAAGAGAGTGTGGTGGCTTTGACGAGAGCAATACTGCGACATGTTTTCTTTCTTTCATTTTTGCTTTCTCTTATCTCTGACTGTATTGTTAGTATCTTGTAAACTCATATAGGCTCACCCGTTTGGGACACAAGGATAATAGTTCTAATTAATTCAGTAATGCTGCTACTACCTCAAGTACTATTGCTATTACCACCTCCAGTGATGGCAGTATCTTTTTAAAAAGAGGGCTGTACTGACACCAACAGTTCCAAGAACTACCAAATACAGACAAAAAGTGATATCAAGCTTCTAATACTGGTTGTGCTCCCTCAGACTGCACCTCCTGGTCGGTGTGATATCTCACAGGGGGTGGACATCCACACCCCCTGCACTTCTTGTGCCGCCCTCGCCACCAGCAGCTGCCCCCACGGCTTCAGCAGAACGGGCACGACCAACTGCAGGTATGTCCCAGGTTACATATCTACATTTCTTCACAGCAGTGCATGATTGTTTTCACCTCTAATACACACACTGACCTCTGATTCATTAATGTAGTAATAGTTAATGTAGTAATAGTTTTTGTACTACTACTAGTAGTAGTAGTACAAAAACTAGTAGTAGTAGTAGTATGTTTTGTGAATGAAGCAGCTTTTTTTTCTTTAACTCATGTTTTTCACTGTGTGCTGCAGTTACGTGGTGCAGATTGGTGGCAGAGAGATGGAGCTGAAAGGATGTCAGCACACTTGTTTGAAGAGGTTTATGGAGTCGCATTGCTGCCCACAACATTGGGGCCCTCTGTGTCTCCGTAAGACACACACACACACACACAATGTATGGTACCCAAAGGCAAGAGACAACAAATTTTTTGATCCCATTTGAATTGTGCTCTGAATTAAACATATGATGATGGTCATCAATTCTTAAGTATAAGACTGTGAAAATACATAATTAGAACGACCCCAAACCCAAAAGTCGCATATGTGACGTCGTAACTTTTTCTCTCAATGTTTGAAGCTAATGTTACTCAAGCTTAACGCCAAAGAACTTGCATGAGAGGAAGATGGTATAAAGGGCCCAAGAGTCACTGGATTAAACACATTAGGTAAGATACATTTCTGTATGGAAAATAGCCACAGTAACCTAGCTAGTAGCAACCAAGCATGACCGCATTAACATGTTGGAGTATAGTGCGAGACGAGAGATGTAGTTCATTGAATAGTTTTCACTCAAAACTAAATGTAACTTTACTGTTTTATGACAAACTGCAACTTTCTTGATGAACAAAATTGTCTTTTAAATTGACAAACATCATATGTTTGATTATGGGCACAATTCAAACATGATGAAAAAATAAGTTGTCTCTTGCCATGTACTACTGTACATATTTTCCCAAAATAAGGTCTCATGAGGCAGAAGTGGAAGCAAGGGACTCCATTGTATGAAAAAAACAAACGTAACTCCCTCTTTCATTCAGTCATACAACAAAAAAATGCATCCAATAAAAAGTTGAACCTCAATCAAATACGTGCAAGTCCCATTCCTGGTCGATTACAGTAACATGAAAGGTGTAACTGTTCATATGTCCATCATGGACATGGAATAAAGTCACTTATTCAACTTTAGTCTTATTTGCTGCTTATATTTTTAAATATTCATTATTAGCATGTCTGCAATATTTATTTTTCTCTATTCTTTTTAATATTCTTATATAACTTGCATTGTCTATTCCATATTTATATATTTCTACATTTATTTATGTCTGTATGTTTGTATGTGTGCAGCACTTTATCACCAAAGCAAGCTCCTTCTGATTCTGATTCTAGTAGCAAACAACTCCTCTTAAAAGTAGGCAGAAAGACAAGCACATATTTGCCAAAATCCACCCATTAGCCCACCCCCCTATTCAACGCCAAAGTTATGTCTTTTTGTGTCCGATAAACCTACAAGTTGGTCGTCCATCCACGCGAAGACTTTTTTTAACGTATTGTGTACTTTAATTATTTTATTTGGCAGTCCCATTAGCTGACATGGATAACATGGAAGGGGCGGGTTTTATGTCCAATACTGAAGCCAGCCACCGGGAGGCGATCGAGATGTTATCACAACAGATAAAAAAATGAACTGTCCAATTTTTAAAGTAAAAAACTTTTTAGTTGTAAACTTGCCTGACATTAGACAGAACTGTAAGCTCTTAAAACTCCATCTCAGTCAACCCGGTGGGGTGAGCACCTTCAAAGGTCAACAAACGGTCAGTTGTAAACGGCAATTTTACAAGAAGGCGGGACCGTTGCGCTGCTTTTCTGTAGTTCTGATTGGTTGTTTCATTGATTGCCATTTCCTTTCTCTAATCATGTACCGCTATGGTCACGCCAGACAGAACAGCTCTAATTCTCTGTCGCAGATTTTTTAAAGTAACACCAGATAGTTTGGCTTAATTGAGACCTTCATTGTTTTGCTGTTGAGGTGTCACTTGTTTGCGAACAACAAGAAGTAAGTGATACTTTCTTTCTGTTACTAGAGAGAGAGTTTTTTAAATGACTGTTTATGAAAGAAGCCGCTGTTAGCTTGTTTATTGCCTTCTGAATCACCGTTTTTGTTAGCTAGCGTTAACGTTTTGTTTTCAGCGCAAACAAAACTAACGTTACAAAGCTGTTATCGGCTATATTTGTGTAAATCGGTAGTTAACGTTAAATGCCCTGATGCACTAAACTACGTTGACTTGCGTTAAACTGTGTGGCAAAGAAAGCATTGCTTTGCAGGTGTTACCAATAAAGGTGTAACGTTAACCTAAAAGTAATTATTTCAAACTAAAATAACGTTACCAGAGTCCAGTAAAAGCAAAACGAGAGGTAACAATCGTTCAATCATCCAGTTTTTGTTTATGCTGATGCAAGTAATGTTGATGAATGATAACTTGCATGTTGGTGTAAGTAATTGATTAAACTATTAATTGTACTTGAGTAAAAGATAATGTTTAATTTAAATTTATTCCATACCATGTGCATATATATGGTTTGCTACAACGCAAACCCATTGCCTCATACAAATCCAATTTTAACAACCTGTGCTTATGATTTTTATGGTCAGAATTTGAGCAACTTTCATGTACTTTAGTTTATGGACACTTGAATTTTCTATTTCAACTAACAGAATTTGTCAGCCCCAGAATGACTTTCACCACTTTAAAATCACCTACTCGAAAGTGTATATGAAAAGGTGAATTCAAACCACAGTCATTATATTCAGCTCTATGATTTTCAAGCATTCAGATATTTTAATACCAGTCATTCGGTGGTATTTAACTTTCAACAGTAAGTGTTTAGCAGCGATTACATTTCACAATTAAGTATTAAGCCGTTAATTCACAGAATGACAATCAAACAATAAAAAAAAATCTCTACTAAGACACATTACATGTAAGAGCTCAATACTTTATAGAGAAATTAATGACTTTGTATGAAAGTTCCCATTTAATTCAGTACAGTTTGAGTGTTCTTGGAGATGTGGCCATTAGACAAGCTGATCTTTTTTAAAGCATGTAGGAGCAGTGCATATATCAGCTATTAACAGGCAACTGAGTGCTTATGGTTGCCAACGCCAGAGAAGGGGTGTAGGGCTAATTGAACCCCAATGAGTTCATTTCATAACCCAGTGTGTGGGAGCTGGGCCTGATGTCCTCCGGTCTGTCACCAAACTATGGACTGCCTGCTCACAACTCATCGTTGGTCTCAGTGAATTTAGGTTAGCATATTAGAAACCGTAATACTTCAGTAAGAAATGTGATTATTATTCATTGTCATCACTGTCTCAACAAAATCATTCCACACTGTATCTGCATGTGTGTTTCTTCCTCCTCTGTCTGTTCCTCCTGGCGTCTGCCCTCTAAACAATCAATAGGACAACTGACAACCATGTGACAGTAACACATGAACCTTCAAGATTGGCACAGGAGCCTTAAACAGAAGTGAAATAGAATGATACACAATGAATAGTGATCTTTTATAACCACCAGTTTCCCTGTCTGTCTGTCTGTCTGTAGCCTGTCCCAGCTGGTCAGGGAAGATCTGTAACTTCCATGGAACCTGTCTGGATGGAGATCTCGGCAACGGGACCTGCGTCTGTGATGTCAGTATCCCATGTGACTGTGACTATCCTACCTTTTTGCCAACGAGTTCAGAGATCAGTATTGCTCATATACTTATAGGGGACACTGCTCTTTAACTGAACATTGACATAAAATAAATTTACCGCCCAAGCCTCTCAATGTCAGCCTGTAACTCTGACAGGTGTTTTTCATGTGTTTGATGTGCATTTGTGTTTGGGTGGGGAGTGAGACTGGGGAAGTTGGGAGTTTTTTGTTAATATCATTAAGATTGTTAAGGTCTTGGGGATATTGCAAAATAATAATTACAGGTCATTAAAATAAATTTCTCTATTTAGGAAGGTTTCTCGGGCTTTGCCTGTCAGGAATGTAAGAATGAGAACTTTTTTGGAAAAAAGTGTGACAAAGGTAGGTTCTTTCACTTCCTACCTCTGTGGTAAAAATGTGGTTGTTTGAAAAACTGTACTCTATTGGTGTGTCTGTCTTTACAGCATGTGACTGTGACCATGGAGTGTGTGTTAAAGGTCCAGAGGGTGATGGACAGTGTTTGTGTCAACCACCGTACGCCGGGAAGCGCTGTGACCAAGGTAAGACCAGGACACGCTGGATTTTACTATATTAGGTAACATAAAACACATGAAGCCACAGTAGATCAGACTATATTACTACATATTTTAGGATAAAATAGATCACAGCATTCTCAAATACTTAGTGGGACTTTGAAATGTTTTGATACAGATGTCATAGCTAAATTTGAAATCAATTTCCAGCATCCATCAACCTAGCAAAAAAACACAAATGCTATGAAAGTATTACTGAAGATTATATTTGGATTAATGGACATGTTCATTTGATGATGATAGATAATGTATTTGTATGAAAGAACACTGTTACGTATTGCTTATCTCTGTACAATTTATTTTTTGGGGGAAAATCAGTATAAAGTATGGCTTAAATATTATTTTGCCCTGAAAAACATGTAGAAGAGGTTACATTAGTTTTTAACCCCTGAACAGTGTCTGCAGGCCTACTTGTTAGGGAGCCCTGGGTGCCATCAAGCCCCACCATTAAGAGGGTTTGGTGATACCGGGCCAATAAAGGTACCAAAGTGCTTGTTGCTGTTTTGTGAGCTTGCTGTAACAATTGAACGTGATTGGATGACTATCAACTGGACTGACTTTATTTTGGCAGATATGGCAACAAAAAAAAGGTTTCTGGAATGTGCATATGCTAAATTGTTTTTTTTACTGCAGAAAGGACCATACTTTTGTTGTCTTACACAAACTCTGTCTAAATAACATGCTTTCTAAAGCTGGCAAAATGATTCTTTAAACAGGACCTGTGATTAAAGAGTAAGCGAACAAAACTAAAACACATTTCAGTCAGAACCAAAACAGTATTGCTGCTTGATACCCCGCTCTAAATCTTCTTTCTTGTCATGTGGGTGTCATCCGTTAGTAAAATGAGAGGTGACATATATTGCATTTATTACTCCAGTTTGTTTTTACAGTCTGTATGATATTTTATTGTTGTGTCTGTGTTGTTGGCAGTGAGTACCAGATGCAATAACTGCAGCCCCTATTCGTACTGTAAAGGAGAGGGAGACGCCGCCAGCTGTGAATGTTTGCCCGGACACAGGAGGACACCACAGGGCAAATGCACAAGTAAACACACAGCTCAACGATCATCTTAGATTTCTGTTTTTATTTGACCTCAACTTTAGTTAAAGCTGTCAATAATTTGGACTGTCGGTCCATCTGTCAAAATTGTGTTGCCATGCTATAATATTAGCATTCAGCTGAAAGCAGAGCTGAGGCTGAGATGTCCTAATATGGCCACCATACCGAGGAAAAGCTTATTTGATTTTGATTCTCGTTGATCCAAGTATTTTAATTTCAATGTAATGAACATTACGGCCTAACAGGGCTGCTAGTGAAGCTACAGATGTTTAGTGTCTTTCTATTTGTGATTTTATACAAGCACGCTAGAAACAATAACTAGCTGGACTAGAACCAGGAGCAGAATTACAACTAGGTCTTTTCTCATTAGAACAAGAATGAGAGTCTCCCTTTTGCTGTTTACATACAGAACTAGGATCAGAATGAGAACTAGAAACGGGTCTAAAATAAGATTAGAACTAGATGAGGACTACAACCCAAAATAGACCCAGAACTAGTCTTGTAATTATTTCTTTCCAGAACTGGAACGAGGGCTAGAACAAGGCCTTCATCCAGAAAGAATTCCTTCTTCTCACTCTTTGTTTCTTGCCCATAGTAGCCGGACTAGTTCTAGACCATCTCTTTATTTCACTGAACAAGAATTTTTATGAATGTTTGTTTTTTGTTTTGAGGATTAAAAAACTCCTACAGTTAATATAGACTGAGTTAGATCTTCTTTTTCCTGTTCAGGTATTTGCACAGCGAGCGACTGTGACGTCAACGCCCAGTGCTCCTTAAAGGGGTCAAAGGTTAACTGCGTCTGTAAGTCTGGCTACCAGGGTGATGGCAAGATCTGTGTGCCCATAAACCCTTGCTCCGAGAACAATGGAGGGTGTCCCACCAACTCCTCCATCTGTGTCTTCAAAGGACCCAACATGGTGAGGACTCCTCCAGAGCCCGGACCAGGTGTAGGAACCAGATCTATAACAAGATTTGTCCTCGACTAGAATGATGACCAATACTAGAACCAACAAGACATGTCACAACAAATGTTCAAGAGTCAATATTAAACAAAACCATAGCTAAATCCTGAAACTGTGTTTAACCCCGCTCTGTCTTTGTCTGTCTGTCTCTTAGTCTGTCTGCGAATGTATGTTCGGCATGTCCCCTGTAGGTGACAGCCCTGAGTTTGGTTGTCAGCTGGTCTCTGCCTGCTCAGCGGACACCTGTGACCCCACAGCTAACTGTCAAACTGAATTGGATGGACAACCCAGGTCAGACTTAAAAAAACTCTGTCCTCTCCTTTCTAGAACTAGAGCTATGTAGATCCAGGCCGAGACTAATACTAGATAGGTACTAGAACCAGAAGTGGACCAGTTTCTAGGACTAGAGCTATGACTAGCACCAGGACAAGAACTAGAACTGAACTAGATCTGTAATCAAGTCTGAACTAGCAACAGTTTCAAAACCAGGGGCCGTATTACAGAAACCTAACCGGCAGATCCTATCCTAACTGCTTGGTAACCTTGGTAATAAGGGTTAGGAAATGATTTAGGAAAAACCCTCGTTAGTAGAAAGGCTGTTGGCGATGTAACGTAAAGGCTTGATGTAACAAAATGATCCTAATGCAAGTCTTTGATAGAAGGAGATCGTTAGAGACAAGAAATAGCCTACATGAAAAACATGATGACGTCAGCCCCAGCCTTTATCAGCCTTTCCCGAGAAGAGCTCCGGGTTTTTTGCCGGCGTCAGTGAGGGAGCACAGGAGGGGTGACCAGCGGCTTTCCTCTGCTCGTTGGACACTAAAGTTGCCTTTCTCTTCGTATCACTTGTAAATGGACTTGTTTTCTTT
>JAPMOB010238072.1:0-24377 GCA_029875015.1 Lepomis gibbosus
GCATGACTCATGAGCTGAGCTAATGTAATAAGTTAGCTAAAGTCAAGCTAAGGCAATTTATCATGGTTGGTCATACAGGCGAATGTTACTGTAGCCTACTTAATGGAGACACAGGTGAATACAGTAAAATTTGTGTCTAATAATGTATCACGATCGCCACATTGATATGCAAATTTGGTGATTACTAATTAAAATGCGCTAATTTGCACACACTGCACTGTCACTGCAGGTGAATGGGCTAAAGAAAAAACTTCCCTGCCTGTGTTTCTTTCTCAAAACTGTGTCACAGCATTTGTTGATGTATCGATAGAAGCATCAGTATACGCATATCAGCAAGGAGTACATAACGATTTATATTTCTGTATCGATATTTTGAAAACATTATTTAAATCCTTGTTCCATGTGCCCCTTTTATACTTTGAGCACCTGCCCTTCCAAAGGTCTCTGTGCGGCCCTGGCTGAGATAATCCATCCACCTCACAGGTGTGGCACATCAAGATGCTGATCAGACAGCATGGGTATTGCACAGATGAGCCTTAAGCGTAATTTATACTTCTGCGTCGACTCGGCGGCGTAGGTGACTGTGTAGGCTAAGGGGCTACGCAGAGGCTACGCCGTCACCTGACATGCACCATATGCACCTCCGTAAGCGCTGTGATTGGTCGGCTGTGTAGCCTCGCAATGCCTCCGAGCTGAGCGGAAGTACCCAGCACTTTGAAGTAACTTATACTAGCGGCGAAAACGGCGGCTGTAACACAGTGAATTAATATATTTGACCATCACAACCCGAGCAAAATGACGCGTTTCGCTTTGAGCATGAGATCCATTCGCTCGTTAACATTTGAAAGGGCTACACCAGCCTCACGTTTACAATTTTATCCCCATTTATGTTAGCAGAGGGCTAAACCGGAAGTTAGCCTGCTCGGCCTGCAAAAGTCAACAGCGCTACTGCCGACTAGCGTTTGGGTGTGTAATCGCAGAATGACGGACACAGCTACGCATAAGTATAAATGCATGGCTACGTGTGTAGCCTACAGCGTACGCTACGCACGTAGACCGTAGACCCTACGCAGGAGTATAAATAGTCCCTTAAGCGTAATTTATACTTCTGCGTCGAATCGACGGCGTAGGCTACAGGGTTACGCAGAGGCTATGCCGTCGCCTGATGTGCACCTCCTCAAAAATGTAACCATAAGAATTGTGATTGGTCGGCTGGGTAGCCTCACAATGCCTCCGAGCCGACTACTACGCTACTGCCGACTAGCGTTTGGGGGTGTAATCGCAGAATGATGGACACAGTATAAATGCGTGGCCCTAAGGCTGTCCACAATAAAAGGCCACTCCAAAATGTGATGTTTTTCTCTCGATTGTTTATTCCTCATTAAAATTGCAGAATAATATACAGCCCTGAAATAGTGACACTTCTCTCACTTCCGAGGAATTTAGCAAGAACAACAATCTACAGCCATGTAATCAGCTTAGTGAAGCAGATACTTTGAGCTAAATGTTAACTTTGGCATGCTAATGTCCTTACAATGACACCACTAACATGCTGATGCTAAGTAGGACTAGTGTTTACCATGTTCATTTTTGTGTAGCGTGTTGTTGACACAAAGTACAGCTAAGGATGTCATTAATGCATCTAATAGTTGTTGAGACTTTAACATTCATTCAAAAAAACAAGAGAAATAGTTGGAAGATCACCAAATCTTTTATGATGCATTGTCTGTACCAATTGTGTGCCTTTTAGATGTTTAGTGAAATGTTGGACCCGCTAAAGGCGCTTGTGGGAAAGTCAAGGGAATCAGGCTAAATCCTAAATGTTAACATCAGCATACCAACATCTTTGCAAATGATTAAATCCTAGGAAATCTATCCCAGATTTCATTACAATCCATCCAATAGTTGTTGAGATATTTCATTCTGGACCAAAGTAGTGGACGGCCCGACCAACGGACTCCAACAACACTATTATGACCTTTATCATGATGTTAACTGCTAATGTTACTCATTCACTCTCCTCTAGCCTTTCTTGGGATTCAACCCATCAGCTTTCCAGGTACCTGCCCCACCTGTCTGCCCTGCAGGCTACAGCAACCTCAGCCTCCATGACCTCCATGTCAGCATACCAGGGAATACTGATTACAGTCAAGTACAGGCAGGACCTCAAGAGCCGGATACATTAGCAAGCAAGCTTTTTACTATGCAGAATTATGACAGGCGATGAATAATCTGAGCTGCTCCTCTCTAAAATTGCCCATGTACCCTAGAGCGGGATTTATACTTCTGATTTGGAGTCAGGTAGATATATTTGCCTTAAGGTCACCAAGTGGGCCTGTGGACCAGGTCATAACTAACTGTGCCTTTGCTTTACAACTCATTCTTACTTTCTCTTAAATAACACATTCCTAAACCTTTCCTTTCCCTATTTCTTTTTCTGTTGCTCTTTCCACGTGTCTCTGCTTGAAATCACATCTCTACCAGGTGATGTTTTACCTTCTTTCCCCTGTTCTTTATTGTATAAGCAGTCTGATTCTTTCATGATTTCTTGTCCAATATTTTTTCACGACATTTGGACCATCATGGGCACTAATTAGCAGCATTACGCTCATGACTCTCAGGAAATACATTACCAGGAAACATGTGAAAATACTGTGGTGCCGAATTAGAGTAGAATAAATCCCTTTTTGGACCTGACAACGCCACCTCCTGAGAAGGGCAGGAGGAACCCGTTATCTCTAATATATATATACATATATATACATATATTTACCTTACCACAATACTTTTGATAATGTTCCCATTGAAGACAAGGTTGATTAACTACATTCTTCAAACACAGGGAGAGTTTGCAAAAGTTGAGGACTGTCATTTTCCTGGGGTTAAGAGCAGTTTTGACGTGTCTTCAGCAGAATAAGTATCAATTTAGGAAAACAAGTTTCCTTACTGAGTGTAGTTGGACAACAGTGAATCAGAAGCAGGGTAGGGCGGGTCCTGAAAAGCCATTAAACAAGGATTCGGTTTAGCTGTATACGTTCCCCTTACCAGCATAGCAACATGGACTGGAGCAAGAGTTTCGGAGTGGTGAGTTATTAATCTGTAATACATTTATCTTTAATCCATAAAGCTTTAACTGAGCTCTGTCTCACATCACAGTAACAACTTAATGTCCACTGACTGTCTGGAGGGTAGTTAGTGTTTGTAAGGGAGAGGTGGTGTGTGCTGCAGGAAATGTCCGTCTTTTGACTGTCCTCCCTATAAAACATCAATCAGCTCAAAAGTTACCTAAAATGACATGTTTTAAGTGACAAAGCCCTCCAGTGGCCAGACTATGGCTCTTTGTTGTTTATTCATTGATTTTAGAACCACTGTTCGTTTTTTATTCACAACTGACAGTCAATATTGGCTTTAAATGACCATGATCATTCCCCGACCTTAACCAAGTAGGTATTATTTCAACATCGAAAGTAGTTAAACTCTTTGCAGAAACACGATGCTACTGACAGAGTTTTTGATTTGGTATTTTTATTAAAGTATTTTACACCAATAACACTTAGCCTACATTTGTAACTACTGTGCATGTCGCTTTTAACTCCTGTGTTACATTCAGTAACATTCTTAGCTCGTTATTGGTCCATGGTTCTTCGTCTGCATTTCCTTATTTTTTCGCCAAATCTTCTTTAACTATGGAATAGACCATCTGCTTCATGTGTACACCGGCACACGCATGCCCAGTGTACGTGAGCGGCCACTAGATGTGTGTTTTCATTCGTTTTTAATATATTGACCAAGATCAACTCTGATATGCAGTTAAAACGCTGGTGCTGTCGTATTCGTTTTAAAACTGGATGGGGCCTTAGAATTCCCAGCTGGATGCATTTTTAAGGTCCCAAAAAGAGGACATGTCAGGAGGGAAATATGGTCTCCCTATAAAGGCTAAATTCCTTCATGAGGCGCATAAATAAAAAACACAAATAACAGGTGGTACATCACAGACTGGTCTGGTCCTCTCATTGAAACCTCTCAACGTGTATTCAAACCAGATTTATAGACAGAGCTGTGTGTGTTTCTCTGACAGCTCAAAGTACACAGAGGCAGTATGATGTAATATGATCATAGCTTTATGCACAAGCCTTGTTGCATTACATTTCCTCCAATGTGTGCTTTGAACTGTCAGGCAAGCATACAAACATCCATGCGTCCGTTGAAATGGTTTCTTCTCTGGCCTCTGCACTTTTTGACTGGATGTCTCACATGTCTCACAAAAGCTATCCTGTCTCCGAGTGCAGGAACTTTCTATAATGATGTTAGTACACAGAGGAGTACAACAGCTGAAATGTTTGCACTTGTGTAAAAAAATGTTTGCATGTTTTTTTCCCCTGAGAGAGAAACGAAAGGCCTGTCTCCACATGTGTTCCTGCATTTCTGTGAAATGCTATAGAACATTCTCACAAGGAGAGGGAGATTAAAATCTGCCAAATGTGGAACATTTTGTGGTCATTTATGGGGTTATTTTAGTGTTAAAAACTGGGAGGTAAAGTTGAGTTTAGTTGGTAGAAGACTTGTATAGTTTAATGTTAGTTAAAATCATTAACACATTTTTATAATTTTGACCATCAATCCTATCCATGATGATATTAGCTATTAATATTAGTAGCTATGCCTGTCATCATAACTAAAAAAGTGATACATGTGTGTTGGGTGTTAAATGGTTAAATATGGTTCCAGTGAAAGCCAGCCACCCTCACAACCCACTTACTCTTGAACTGAGATTTTGTGCTATAATTAACACCTATCTGTTCTACTCTCTCTCTTCTCTCACACACACACTGGCGACACACATCAGAGCCTCTAGTAGTTGCAGGGGGCGGAGCTGGTTTGCTTTGTTATTCCCCTGTGAGTTTGTATCACAGACAACAGCGCACATGAATACTCTCAGTCAAATGTACCAGCCACCTGTCTATTTTTCTTCAGTTACAAACATAACCTCCTTTTTTTGTGGGTGTGAATTAAATTCAGACTGTTGACATTATCTAACAAATCTGTTTAATCTTCTTGGTGTGTTTTTTATTGACTCTTCGGTGCGTTCAATTTGACATGGAAAGTCAGAAATTTTATAGGGAACGCCCCCACAAGTCAGATTTCCAACTCCAAAAGTCAGGAGAACCGCACTACCCTCGACTTTGTCATCCAAGATGGCTGATCCGAGTATCAACAGTTAGTGAAAGTTGTAGTTTATACTGTTTATTAGCACTTATGTGTACTTGTGGAACGCCGTCAACCCAGGTGGGACCCCTGCTCCGACCTCCCACTCCGACAGCTGCCTGCTCTGCCTTGTTTGCGAGGTCAGACTATTAATAGAGTTATGTAAACTGAGGTTCAGGAACAGGACCATGCCTCCCTCACTTATTCTACCCCCTGCGCTTCATTCAAGTCCTCCAATCAACCACCCGTACTTCACTCATTCCTTCCACCTGCTTCTCAAATCCAGCCACAAGCGCTCACGTATATAAACTGTCTAACCCGTTTCTCAGTTCTTACACCCTTCCCACTCAAACCCTGCTTGTTCACCTCTTTTAATGGGCAGCACTGTGCCCCAGTGACCAGCACTACCAAGCTGCTTATCGAGACAATCCCCCTCGGGTTCCTAGCCACCAAACCCTAAACAACCCGCTCGACCTTCATCCCTTTCCTCTCGACCCCCCCTTCCATAACTATTCATAATAAACCAGACTGTTGTTTTACTCTTCACACTGTCTTTCTCTGAGAAACATCTTTAGAATCTAACATAACTCTGAATTAACGTTATCAGTTACAGGTAACACTATCTAATTGCTTTGGTGCTGAGTATTAAAGAAAGCTGTAGCCTAGCTAGTTAGTTAGCCAGCTAGGTAGGTAGCATGAGCAGCATTGTTTAGCTAAATGAAAGGAGAGGTTAGTTAGGCCAACTTCACATTTCTTAGGTCTAAGATATGAAAATCATCTGCTTCCACTTCACTCCCTCTCTGTCGCCAAATGACATTCCAAACACACATGTGATAACCATTGTGGAGGGCTGATCATGGATAATTGCATAGCTTTCAGGAGAGTGGGAAGACCGCAGATGCAAACAGTGACGTTCAGCGTGGTTGTTACAGTAGGTGGTGTCTCAGGCATTTCCTCCATGAGGAGGAATTCTAATGGCTGCAAAGGTTGGAATTTGTGTTTGTTTACTTGTTTCTATAAAGAAAGACAGTGAGAATTTTTCTTACATTCACAGATCAATGTTTATATATTGAACAAGGATATCGTTATGTTTCTTGTGATGCAATTTATTAAACACAAATTATTGTAAGTGTGTATATAAGCAAAAAGGTAAGCTGTTCTTTCTTGTACCATTACTCCCTTAACTATGGCACAAACACATTACCTTTCTTGTGGCTGGCTCACAATAAAAGCCACACTGTGATTTGCCAGTTGAACACTTTTATTGTGAAGGAGCAGCAGTATGACATTTTTAGTTTGGTTTCGCAGAAACTTAAAATAAATAAAATAAAGCTCTGGCACTGCATAAAGAGGGTGAATAATAACAGTGAGGCTAATATCACTGACAAAGTTACATTGGGATACATGCATGCATCGTTTCCTGTGAATCTTTTGGACACGTGAAGGCACTTTGAACGGCAGAATACTATCAATAAAACAGGTGTAATTACAATGAATGACAGATCAACATGACCTTAAATAGCTTCAAAAAATAAGGTTTTGAATTAATTTAAATCTAAACTTAAGAACCTTATGTCAGCGGATATAAACCACTTTGTATAGAGGGCCCCGGGGGGGCAGTGGCCCCAGGGCAGTTGCTGTCTCTTCTCGATAGGTAATCCAGCCTTGTCCGTGCGGAGTAAATTTAGGCAAATAGAGGCACTCAAGTTCTTGATTCATTAACCTTCCGTTAACCCTCGAGGAACAACTAAATCACTATGGAAATCGTTTCCTCTTTCCTACAAAAAAGAAAGCAGTGTAAATATTCAAACCATTTACCTGTGCAAAGCTTAGACCTCATGAAAATACATGCACACAAACATTTTCCTATCCAAATTAAGAACATTTGTGGGCTCTGATTTGGCACACTTTACTGAGAAGAAGCTGAGGGTCATCTGCATATAATATCTGCATGTAATATCCATTCACCTGTCTAGAATGAGGACTGACAGGTGAATTTAAAAAAATAAAATAAAAGGTTTTATTAATGCAGAAATAAAGGGAAACAATTTACAAAATACAACATATATGAAACACGGTTTCAGGCCCATGAAAAAGGTATAAACAGAACTTAATTCAGACTATGCCACCTTAACATTAACTGAATAGACTAAACAGACCTAACAAAGATCAAATTGACGAACAAACTGAACACAGAGGGCAACGTATAATATCTGATCAAACCATTCAAGATGAAGGTGTAACATAAAATAAACCACTACCGGTAGAGTAGTTAGTTATCCAGTAGGGTAATTAGTTTAGACTACTAGTATAAACAGTTTAGCAATTTACTAAAGCAAACACACCAACAAATAATTAACCAAAATTTCTGAACTGGATATCCCAATCCCTCCAATGATATGTTATGGTTGGTGTGGGTTGATCAGGTTGGAGGACCCAAACGCAGGACGCAAAGGAGGTACAGTTCAAAAGAGATTTATTCAAACAAACAAAAAGCGAGCACACTTACAATATGTGGCTAAATACAGGTAATCCAAAATCATAAAGGTACAAACTAAGCAGGTGATCTGACAGAGAAATCAAAAAACAAGTGAAAACCAAAATCCAAGGAGCTTACTGGGAACAGGTAGGACAAGACAGCGCAAACTACAAGCACGGACAAACTGCGCGGTAACATGCTATAACAACCAGACAAGGAATGAACAGGAACACCAAACATTTATACACAGGGGCTAACGAGTAGGGCGGGTGCAACACAGGTGACAGGAATCAAGCTAACGAGGCAGAGAGACAGCAAAGGGGAACAGGGAAGCAGGCAGGCAGAGTGATAACTGGGGGAACCGATGGAACAGTTGTCAGGCAGACATGGGGCAAAATAAATAGCCAACACAGACAGAACAAAGATACAAAATACCAGACAAGAATTTAACTTCAGACAAAACAGAATCCCATGTAGCCAGACACTGACCAACTATAACTATGACACAGGGATCATAACAGACAGAACCTAAATGAGAACACAGAACTAGAACACAGATTACCGAGCAGACTAAACCAAACTAATGCAGACAAGGAACTAGAAGTAAATACTAAAACATGAACTAAGGCACAGGACTGGGAACAAAGACATGGAACCAAAACACAGACTAAATAACAGATACTGAACTGATAAAACAATAAACTTAGAGAAACTCAGGACGTGACATGATTGCACTTGGATTAGGCCGTTGTGGGTCACTTCCCGTATGTAGACAGTGCACAGGTATTTCTATATCGCCTTTCTTTCTAGTCTTTTCAACCACTCAAAGCGCTTTTACACTACATCTGCATTCACCATTCACACACATTCATACATTCATACTGAGCCTAAGTGCTCAAACAGAAACTAAGGCCCAATCCCAATGTCCACCCTCACAGACTCACAGACTTTGAAGCGTGTTCCCGGGAAGTCCGTGAAGGATTAGGGCTGTCCTACTGTCAAATCATCAAGTGCGCGAGGGCTCTCTCGCGGACATTTTGAGCCCTTTTTAGACCCTTTTCGTAAGTCTGCATTTCTGCAGACTTTGGCTGAGGGAATAGCCCAGAGTTCATACCGGTATGACGTGAAATACGGGGGTTACCGGGGGAAGCCCGGAAGTGAGAGAAATATCACGGCAAATCCGTGTTATAAGAGGAGAAGAAAACAGTAAACAAACAAGCATCAACTCTCAACTCGCTGATGTAAGAATTAAAAGTTTTCTCAACTTAAGATGCTGCATAGAACACATGAACACAAATTGCAACCAGTGGTTCATGGTGCATTCACATGCTCCTCAGATGGCCCTATTTCCCAAGTTGTGAAGTCATTCTTCCGACTTTAGTGTGTGTTCATGAGCTCTTAAATGTTGAATCAACAAGGATGCTACTAGAAGGATGTGTTGGATTAGCATCATCAGAGCATTTAAACAAACATCTACATGGACCTGCAGTCTTTGTACATGGAAATGTCTCACTAAAGGTAATAAAAACATAACAGTTCATTGTGTAAGATCTTTATACACCACTGACAATATAGTTATGTAAATTATGTTGCATTTCTGTCAATTCTCCAAAACATTACACACTGGACCTTTCAGTAAATACAACTTCATTGCCTGATATCACAGTATGCTTAAACAAATTAGAAACATATGAGTCACTGCTGTTCAGTGAGCCCTGACGTATCATGTTTCCTCCTCTCTTTGTCCAACTTACCCATCATTTACAGCATGAGATTCACTAAAGGATCTAATATCAGTGCTTCTCCCATGCAGCCAGGATCTGAAAGGATGAGTCACTAATGACTGCAAGTTAAGTGAGTCTTGGTTTTTCTTGTTTTGTGTTTGGGTTTTTGGAGGCAGGTTCAGGTAATATGTGTGACTGCAGATGAGAGACAGGTTACATTTACTCTCCTGCGGGAGAGAGAGAGAGAAAAAAAAGAGAGAACGCGCGAAGCATTCATTACGGCAAAATATAGACAAAAACACTTTCACTCACATACCAGGTGTCATGACCACCCCCTACAGCCACACTGACCACAGCCTACACTGACCAAGCTGCCATATTTGATGTGTTAGAAGTGAGAACGGGTTGTTTCTTGAAGGATCGGTGTGTAAGTTCTAGTGGCATCTAGTGGTGAGAATTGCAAATTGCAACCAACGATTCAACCACCGCTCACCCCTCCCTTTGCAAGTGCTAAAGAGAAGCCACAATTTGCCCCAGTCTCTCTGTTGGCTCATGTGCTAAGTAATACATGTGGTCCTCCATTTGTCCAAATTTCCCTTAACTTCTTACTTCTAACAAACCGACTACTAATACTACTTAATCTTCTTTGTACATGTGTATTCAATGTAGTGATGAAATGTGCTCTTGTTTGTTTGGGCTACTGTAGAAACATGCCGGCGCAATATGGCGGCCTCCATATAAGGAGATGGTGGTGTATGTAGCTAGAAATGACTCATTCTAAGATAATAAAGATAATACAAACAGTTTACTATGTAAGGCCTTTATACACCACTGAAAACATAATTATGGATATTATATTGCATTTCATTTAATTCATTTGTTTCAAACGAACACAATGGGTCCGATGTTAGGACAGAGATCTGCCATGTGATGTGTTCACATCCTTCCTCAATCTGAATAAAAATGAAACCTTCCAACTGACTTGACTTTCATTTCTGCCTCCTCCATGCTGCCTCCGCCTGAAAAAATCATGTGAGGGAGTATGCAACAATCTGGCGGAATACAGACACACACACCCACACATGCAGCACTTCAAAACTAAAGTCATGAGAAGTTCACACATTGGCCCATCTGTTCTGTCCCGTGATCCTGTCAGCAGAGTTTTTCCTCCCAGCATTTAGAGAGATCTCATACAAGCATCAAAATCTTTGTTCTCTGTTTGTCGGTGGTGAAAGCACATGATGATAAAAGCACATCAACAATCAACCAATGGAGGAAAACAAACACCACCGTGACGTGTATGAGATTGATTCTGCTATCGAATACAATGCTGGTGTGATAGGTGCTACGTTCTGTAATCAGCAAGGCAGAACATACTGTGCAGAGTGAACAATGATGTAACTAGCTTCTGTTGCCACTGTCGTAGCTAATGATTAACAGGTTAAACCACCTGTGAGAAGATGCTTTTGCTGCACATATGGCCTTGGGTAGTAATCTTCTCACATTCATGCAGACAGTCCAGCTGAGCAACATGTTAATTTACGTAAGAGCGCATCTGATGATAGATGCTGAACTTCTACCTGTTTAGTCACTCTGAACAAACCGTCATCCAAGTGCTTTAATGATTATATTAATACTATGATGAATGTTAAATGCTGTTCTGAATATGCTATGATTCACATTATTGAGGAAAGAAATGTTGCCAAAAATAAAAAAAACATTTTGTCATCATTAGTTAAAGGAATAATGTCAATTCACTCCTGATCCACTCATTCAACACAGAAGTTCATGTCTTAGACTTCACCTGAAGAACTGAAGCAATTTAAGTTAAGACTAATTATAGCTATAAATGCTCAGTTGTATCAGTATTTTATAGCCAAACACTTATACTTGACTCCATTAATTACAGTATTAAATTATTCTCCTCACTGGCAATGCACACATGAACATCTTTGACTGTTTTCTGGTCTTTGATGCCAGGTGGCATGATAGATTTGGTTTTTAGGGCACTAGCAGACAGTTTCATACTAGAAAAAGTATATGAAATATCTAACCGAACTTTGTTTAACTTCATCTATGAAGCATTTTCCAAGAGTTACTTTAAGCAAAATTCGAATTACAAAGATATTTTCTTTCATATTTGCCATTTATTCTTCTACCAGTGGATTCTTCACAGTCTGATCCTCATTCATTCATTTACAGCCGTCATTTCCATTTTCGCATGTTGTCAAAAACAAAATTTCCCGTATTCTGTTAATCAATCAGTTGTTGGACACAGAAGTTTTAAACAGTGGTGGGAAAAGTACTCAGATTAAGTAAAAAAAATACCTATGTCACAGTGTAAAAACTCTATTGTTCTAAAAGTACGTAAGTATTACCAGTAAAATTTACTTAAAGTATCAAAAGTAAAAGTACAACAGGGTATATGGGGCCATTAATCCATATCAATGCTTCGTATTTAACAAGTTGATCATGTGTTTGGTGTGTAAAATCAATGTAGCTAGTAAATATAGGATTTAAATAAATGTAACGAACTTTTAAAAAAGGGCAATATTTACCTCTGAAATGTAGTGGAGTATAAAATAAGTATAAAGTTGTATATATCAGATATATTAAATTAAAATACCTCAATATTGCAAGTACAGGACTTGAGTAAATACTTTGTTACTTTTTGAAGATCCAAGTGTAATAATATAATTAATATAATAATGTTATGTTCAACTGATTGCAATGCTGAAAACCTGTACACACTTACAGTATGTCCACTCACTTATTTTGCGTGATTAGATCTGCAGATCCGCAATGTTGTTACACCAGACATTTTGACTGGTCATAGTTGGAAAAGCACAAGTTATGCTAATAACGTTAATGATGTCTCTGTTCTATTTGAGTGTCTCAGTAAGCCATGACAGTGGGCAGTGAGCCACAGTACCAGGACCCTGAAAACGGAAGCATCTAAATGAAATTCAGAAATCGTTCATTTATCTGTTTGCACAGTGAAGTCAATATTTAGCCAGAATAATTGAAAACACCTGCATGTGCATTGATCCTTTACAGGTATCTTCCCACACTGAATGACTGAGAGTTTATGGTGTATTATCGGCTGGTATATTTATGTTTACATATCCAACCAATATGTTTCATCAGAAACCAATAGTCAGACAGCCTTCTGATCTGCCCGCACCAATCGGAACAGAAGAGGGTTTGAATTGTGTTAGAGGAGCGAACAGAAAGACACCCGGGACCCAAAGTCACAGGACCCAAGGACATCACTGCCAGGATCTGGGCAAAGACCTACAAAGCTGCTATTGTTGCTCCAAGAGGAACTTTGAGCAGACAAATGACAAAGAATTTCAACCACCACTCCCCTTACATGCAACTGGAGTTACTGTAGAAGAAAAAGTGAACAATGATTGGCCTTTTACGGTTTATCGTGTTTACCATTCAAACCATAACCTTTCCCTGAAGGAGTTTAATTAGTCTGCTTGTGTTCTTCTACAGCAACATTTTAGGTTGGTGGTGCAGCAGACAGAGGAAACACGTAAAATTAGTTACCAGTTTATTCTAAGGGAGTTTTGGTTTAATGTAATCCAGTACACTAGCAATAAATCCTATAATTGGATCCTATATTTTTTACACTGTGTCAGAGAATTGTAAATTCATCTCCGACATTTTTTAAAGGCTGACATGGTGATTGTTTTGCAGCACCTCTTCCAGAGCCTCAGCTTAAAAAGCTCTACTTCATTTCTTTATCTACATGTCCTCACTGATAGATCAATTAGGGATAATGGCTTCTTAACTAGACTGTAGAAATGTTCCAGGCTTTGGATGTAACTTAATCTGGGTAGGTCTGGTCTGGTGATAATTTGTTAATGTTGCTTTCCCTTCCCACAAATGGACGAATGTTCATAACATAATATAATACGTACAGGCAGTCCAGATCTTCTTGAGATTAAAAAATGCAAAAACTTGTGTCATAACACATGTTTCAGCCATCTTTGTTTGTGGTCAGGACACAGTTGCAAAGACGGGCATATGCTTAGCACGTATCTCTGCGCCCTAAAATAACTTTACTCTCGTCCGTTTCATTTCTCAACAATAGCATGATGGTTTCCTCCTCAGGAAGTGGACACCACTCTTGTGATGTTACCCGTCATTCTCAATATCAGTCAGTCAATCTGCCATTTGTACATGTTTGGTGTCTGGCACTGAAAATAAATGAATCACAATGAGGTTTAACGTTTTACATTGTTATCTCATGTTGTTTGTTTTGTAAACAAAGGGTTTCTACACACTATCTATAGATAAGAGCAGTCAGTCACACCTTAACTGTACATTTGCTCGCTGTTTAGCTTCTCAATTTGAGTAACTTCAGCAGCAGATATCCATAATTTTCCCATTATCCTCAATTTAATTATTTAATATTATTTTATTTAATTATAAGATATTTCCTCAATTTAAAGATGAGATAATGCTTATTGTTACACACTAAAAATAGTTCTGTCAATTTTTTGTGTGTTCCTGCCAATAAAAAAAAAAGTTGCACTTCTGAAAAGTAATTAAAATAGGATGTTGTCTAAGTCAAATATTACCCCTTGGCCAAAACATTGTCTGCTTGTAAATTCATTTCTATGATTTTCACCTGCAGATAGTCTGCAATTGTTTTATCATGGATTTATTACTTTATAGACACTGATACAGAACAGGAACATGTCCTCAGATAAAGGCAGGGCCGAACTCACTGTGAAGGCAAAGGTATGGGATTTTCATGGTAACTGGTCATTTCTATTTCCATTTAATCATTTGGCAGATGCTTTCATCCAAAGAGATTTACATTTGAGGAACAACATACAAGCATCAACAAAGCATCAAATACAGATCTACAACTGACAATACATACTAGTAAGAGCATTAATAAATACTAGTAAGAGCATTAACAAATACTAGTAAGAGCTAATAGCACATATTGCATCGCTGGGGTAAATACCTAGGGAAAGAAGTAAGAGTTAACAAAAAAAAAATGTAATCAATACAGGATAATTGTAAGTGTATAGAAGAAGAAGGGCACAGGAAGTGCGTGTTAGGGGTTAGGGGTTAGAGGTTTTAAAAGAGGAAGTGTTCTCAAAAGAGATGAGTTTTCAAGAGCTTCTTGAAGTTAGAGAGGGACGCCCTGCTCTCATGACATGATTTAGCTTTTTCCACCATCGTGGAGTCACAGATGAGCCGGGACAGGGATACCACCGTTTCACAGTATTACACTATAATAATTGTTCTCGTTGTTGTCATCAGTTACTTCAGTGACCCTTCGAGGAATGAAAACAGAAGGGATTTTTTTTGATTGATCAAACACTTTTTTCATATTTCATAAAATATTATGAAGAATATTATGTCCAGTTGATATAAAGTCTGCAAAATGCAATACTGTAGATCAGCAAATGTACATTAAATGATAACTGAGTAACTAAGTATACAGTGAAACCAGCTGCAATCCTAGTTGACCGTTACAAGTCATCTTTATTAGTTTCCTGTTTCTAAATGCCTTACTGGAAGCTTTCAGTAACTGTGAGTGCGTGTGCACATGTGTGTGCAGGTCCCGCGCTGCTAGGTGGACTGTGGAAACATGCATTGTGTTGGGTCTTGGCTCAGTTACCTTGGAGCCTGTAATCACCCACACCATCTACAGTGGCAGCGTGGTGTTCATTAAATATTCAGACGAATGGTGCAAGAACAAAAGCAACAGCTTTGAAGCCGTCATAAAAAGGACAAAATCTGGAGAAAACTATAACTTTGCATGCAGCAAAAATAAAGACAGCTGGATTCAATGTGAAGCATGGTATGAGTGACCACAAAAGTTAAAAGTCATGTTGAGACATTGATGATTTGAGATTGATGATTTGAGTTTCTCTCAAGGATGTGTGTCTTTCAGACTGCAGCATGTAACCAAACTGCTGCAGTCCGTGACGTCCTGAAACGTCCTTATTGTGTGAATTAAAAACCAGTCTCACATTGTTTGTTCCATGTGGTATCCAGTGTCAGTGAAGTCCTTCCTGTCGCTGCGGTGACGTATGCATGCAATTTAGTGTCAAAACATTTCTTGTTTGAATCGATTGCTTCATCTGAGCTTTTTGTGTGCAGCAGCTTTGATACCTCACTCTCTTGCAGCAGTGAGTGTTGGTCCTACATTAATTAAACCTGATAACGAGTAGCTCGGTGGCACCAGGGGCAGCAGTGCCAGTGTGTGCTCTGCAGATCACACCCACAGCAAACAATGCCTCACTAACCACCTGAGACTCTGGGAGGTGGACAGAAGAAACACCTGAGTCCTGGCCGTCTGTGGGCTCCTTTGCACCCGCTGCTCTGCGGACATCCTATCCTATTCTAATTATCGTCATTAACTGGGATTAGCACCCTGCCCTCTGTTCACACAGAGATTGGTGGAGGGCTCTAATGTATGTGAAGCACTTAACCCTGACCCACAGCAGAGTGTGGACCATGCGTATATTCATGTGTCTGACGTGTGACATGACGTGTTTGTGAGACAAATTAGGCAATGACCTCTCACAGGTGCTGACGACGTAATTCTTTATTATTAAATCACATTTTATTATTAAATATTCTTTAATTTTTAAAAAGACTCATTCATTTCCAAGAACAGCTGGATAGTGTAGCTTTTGGAAAACAGGGGGACTGAGTTAAATAAACTACAGTGTGTGTGTGTTCATTGTAATGGAGGAACATGTCACCCAGTGCAACAGTGGGACCTATTGATGTGTTTTAATAGTTTTCAGACAACAAAAGAGCTCTCTCTCTATAGGACACTTTGGCTACACAGACAACACTAGCGTCAATTTAGATCTCTGCATCACAGTAATTTCTGAATAGCTTCTTAACAGTACGCTCAGATACAACATGTTGTGCAGATTTTTGTTTTGGTACTTATTGCAGCTGGAGAATTGAAGGAGGAGATGCCTGGAGGAGTCTGTGATGGCAAGGCAAAACGGAAACAGACCGTGGTTTCCATTTTGGCTCAAGTTTATTTCAACTTCACCTGGAAACCTCTTGTCTGGGTCAAACTTAAGCTATAAGCGGATGATTATAACCAAAATAGTTTATTTTTCTTTATGTCATTCGCTGATTTTCCACCTAATTGACGTTTGTATATTTATTACATGAATATAAAGTGAAGTCATGAAATGGACAGTTTCGCTATTTATCAAATTTCATTGACTATTAAAATTACAAATGCAGATCACTAGAAGCAGCTTCCACTGTATATCTATTTTATTTTTTAAAACTCTCATCTGCTCCTTAACACACGAACTGTAATCTGTTAAAGAGAAGATAAAATAAGTTAAAGTAAAAACATATCCAACTTCTCTCCAATTGTAGGCATTGGATGTAATTGGAAATTAACCTGGCTTTATGAAAATTTTAATAAATTGTTGTATTTTGGCCACAAAGAAGCTCTATTTTGAGCTTCCCCCGCCACATTTTGCACTAACTAGCAGACCTTTTAACAGCTTCTTTCACTGCAACACAAAATATATGAAACTATGTTGTATGACTAGTTTCATAGAGATTGTATATCTATATATCTATTTGTTGATTTTGGATTTTAACTTTTCATATCTATACCATCTAGAGAACAGGAATCTTGTTGAGCAGTGTAGGTTGAACTGAGAAAGTAAACGGTGTCAAAGAGAGAAAAAAACACTTAAAAGAATAATAATGATTATTATTTATGAGCATGAGCTGTGTCCATTGTTTCCATGGGGTGACCAGCTGTGGTTCTGTTATACAGACGGACATGGATCCTCTGTTCCGTCACACACCAGACCCCCTTTGTCGTGGCCTGGGTCATTAAAAGAGGATAGCCAGGGGACTGGCCCCTGCTGTTTGCTGTTTGGAGACCCCACACCCATCACACACACACAGCTAACACATAGCTCCAACTGCCATCTGGATGCCTCTTGTTTGGACATCAGCAATAAGTAGTACAAGTTCTGCTGCTGACATGTCAACATGTCAAAAACACAAACATAAAGAGACAATTAATCTCCATATTAGTGGGAATGGAGCACAAGTGACACATGCGGAAATTCTCATTTCACGGATTATACTAGCTGAACCAAACCAGATTCCAGCTGCTCGATTAGGCCTATAGGATAATAATAGGGACTAACAAGTTATAGCAGATACAACACCTCAGGCTGAGTTAAACATACCACAGCTGAGACTTACTTTAAAAGTTGGGTTGGAAGCTAAAGGTGTAAAGGAAAGGAATGTGGTGGGTTTCTAACGCAAGACAAATCAAGAGCATCATTGCGAAACAAAATGTGGCACAATAATCATTTCATTTTCATTATCTTCTTTTCAAAAATCGTTGGAAGTTAAAATCATTCAATAACCCAGCCAATCAACTACTACTACTGATTTTTCTCTAAATGTCAAACAATCCCTCTAAGAGAAGAGAGTTAATGTTTGCCCAAAAAGTCCCTATTTGTGGCTAGTGACACAGTTGCTAATGCTTCCTTCAAAGGGAATTTCTGAGGTTGTATTTTTCACATAAGAGGTCAAAAAGACATGTTAGGTGGAAAAGTTGTATAATGCCATGTTCACATTATGGAATTAGATGGAAGAGGTGGGGACGATTCCCTTGTTTATCAAGCGTTCACTTCACAGGACAACTGTGGTCTAGGCTTAGCATTGAGCCTAGACTGCAGACTGGCTCAATCCAAAGGTAACAAAAGTGGCCTACTCTCCCCTCTAAAGCTCAATAATTAACATGTTACATTACTATTGTTTAATCCGTTCAAAAACCAGCTCTCTGTTTCACAGACAATTTTTGAAGTTACCCACTTGACAAGGGATCTTTAGGAAAATTGATAACAGCAAGCAAAAACAGTGGCAGACTCAGGCAGTCAGAGGGGCAGGGGTGGGAAAAATTAAAAACGGGCACCAGCTGCATGCGGTGGGGCACCAGCACACAGAAAGTCGGGATGCATTTATGGTGAAACCGGACCAAAACCTGGTTAATATTAAAATAGTTTCATTATTCAAATCAGATTTAAAGCATAATTACTACATCTCTGTAATAAAAACACACTATTAACTATTTAACCATTTAGAGTAGCGTAGAAGCCAACTCATTTTGTAGCATGTAAGGCAGCCCACCACCCACTGAGTCCACCATTACTGCTGAACACAGTAAACAGGCCCATTTAAAACAACCAAAAGGTGTATAACGTATTTAAACAATGTGTTAGGTAATTAGAGACAGTTGCATTAGTAGCCTAACAATAGCTGTGTTTACATGGATCCCAATATTTCACCAATAATACTGAACTGGCCTGATCCGTCCCGATCCGAAGAAATTTTCAACTGGGACGAGAGGGGTGCTGTAAACCTTTGATAATCAGTTCAAAAGGAAAAGTGCCTACCGTAATAACCATATAAAGGTAGGCTAATCTTCTGCGCATATTGCCACGTCAGGGTAACATTAGGTGGTGTGAACGAGTTTCTGGGAGGGGTAGAAACAGGGCGGCAGCAAAACAAAACCAGTCTGTGGCTGATTTTTTTTTTTTTCTTGGAGAACTTGAAAAATGTGAGGATTGTTGTACACCAGATAGTAGTTGGATACACAGAGTTTGTTGGTAGTGAGTGAAGCAGGTTGTGCATGGACAGCAAACCACCAAATTTATCAAACAACCAAAGGAGGCCCCGTCCCCATTATTTGTCAAGGACAACTTCAAAATAAGTGAACTTTTGGTTGCAAAAAAAGCTACTTTTGTAAACCACTCAGGAGGCTGATGTATAGCTGCTCTTTTATTTTTATTTTAAATATGATCATTGCATTAAAGCTCAAGAAAGAATGGTTTGCACTCAAAAAAGTCTTCATTCTAAAAATAAGTTTTAGCTAATTTATTTTTATTTTCCATGCATTTTCCCTACAAAATCACCACAATAATTCTTGGATGCCTAATTCTTTTCAAATAGAGCAATAGAGCAACTGAAGTCATCATGAAAATTCTTGTATTTTTTCATCACAATATATCACAGAAATATGCAGCCCTACAAATTAGCCAGTACAAGGTCCAGTCATTAAGAAAATATTTTCATTAATTTATTTTAGTAAAAAGGTTAATCACACTGACAGCCCACCTTTAGGTGTAGAGGCTACAAGCGAGTTCTCACTGCAAAGGGAGGACAGTCCTATTTTGACTAAATATAATATTTCAATGGCGATCCAGTCTTCATAAGCGTGTGCGTAGCTTGTGAGAGAAACAGCCTCGCTCCGCCCAGAACAATACCACAGCGTCAGCGCAGAAAGGAGAAGTCGGTTCAGTCTCCAGCTGTCGGCGTAGTGAAAACAGCGGCGGGTTACTGCGAAAAGACGACGTTTGTCTGCCGAAAAAGACGAATGGATTTATTCACTCTACCGGGGTTGTTGGAGTGACGTTGAGCAGACGAAGACGGCTGGAAACAAGTGAGTTTACCCGCACTTTTTTGTGTTTTTCAGGAGTTTGCCGGAGTCGCTACATTTATATCGGGGGCAACCATCTAACCGCTCAGCTTACTGACTGCATGAAAGAGTGAGACTACATTTAGGATTACATATTTGTTTAAAGAACAGGGCTATGTGCTTATTATGAGCCTGCTTGTGTAGGCTACTTTCATTGGGAAGATTACTCAGAAAAGTAAACAGAACTCTAAGTACGACACAAAAACCCACTGGGAAAACACGATGTTATTAGCAATATTAAAGCAGTAACATTGAAGAGACAGCATTATCCTGACCTATGGCCTGAAAAGTGAATTGATTAGTCTACTATGGATGGGAAGTTAATCAACACTTCTGATGATTGATTAATCCTTTAAAGGCATTGTTTAAGCCAAAATAGCCTTTTTCTGAAATGCATGGTTTGATGATTATCTGTGTTTTGTGTCATTAAAATTGCGTTGTAAATTAAAAATAAATTCATTATCTTTTAATTTTGGGACAAAACGGGGAGTTTGGAGTCATGACCGTGGGCATTTTCACAATACCAGATATTTTTTTGACTAAGCAGGAAATGATGCTGGTCAATTTATGGATTAAAAAACAAACAAGAGAATCGAATTAGTTGTTGCCACTGTCAATACACACACACACTCTCACACACACACTCTCACACACACTCACACACATTAAGTGCCAAGAGTCACTGAAACCTAGAGACACAAACACAAACAAATGAAATGGTTGTGGCAGTAAAGGAGACTAAGGTTGATCCAATAGGTCTATTTGAAGGAGATAAAAGAGAGAAAAAAGTCAGAACAACTCTTGTCTGCCTTTTCATTTCTGGTAGCCTACTTCTTTTTTTTTTTCAAACCTGAAGAACTTTCTAAGTCTCCTATTTTCTCCTCTCCTCTTCCTCAGTCTATCCCTCGTAGTCTCTCTCTGATGCCCTCCAACATAGAGGTTTTTAATCATATGAGCCACATTTTCCAGATTTGCTGCACACATGTGTGTGTCAGCTCTGTAGCCCTGCTATGTTTAGACAGAAAAGTCCAAACCACACTTTGGATGAGTAGCCCTCATCCATTCAAGGGTGAGTTTCTGTCTTGAAATGTAAATAAAAATGGGGCTAAATTATGACCAGACAGTGAACATCATGAAACAAATGACAACAAAAGATACAAATAAGCTTGTCTTTTAGAAACCAGTCAAATAAACTGGTTTTCACTTGTGCCAAACTGATTGATTATTCATCTAACTAGAGAGTTTAAATGCCAAATTTATAGAAGGTGATTCACTTGTTTGGTAGTGTGGCTTGGTTTTTCCACCCCAAATCTCAAACCTTATTATCTTGGATTCAAATGCGGTTGCATTTATAGCTTTCTGTTCTGTACGCCAGGTTGTACTCATCATAATGATTCCATTATTTTCCTGTGTCTCTCGGATGCGACTAATCTGTTTACTCTGCATCTAGTCCCTGCCCTGCATGGTAAGTAGCTTGTGATGCAAGTAGCCCAAAACACAACACTAGGAGTGTTAAAATGTTTGTGTGTATTTGTGAGTGGCTGCAAGAGAGGGTTTTAGGGAATAGTGTGTTTGGTGGTTGTGCTTTTTAGAGATCCATTTTGCACTTTCAAGTTGCTATGGTAGAGATGAAATAGATAGATCTTTTTTTCTTTTTTTTTTTTTAATTGAATGATCCCAGAGAACAAACAAAAGCAACTGGCCAGCCAGCACTCTGCATAAATAGCCAATCATTTCTCCACACCATGTGTAGAGTGTGTACTTTAGGACGTTTGCTCAGTGAGAAGTAGGGATGAGTATCGAGTTCAATACTTTTTAGGCACCAACTGAACTGCCTCATTACCATCGAGTATCAAAAAATGCCTTGATGTGCTTTCACCTGATGATTAAATCAAACCTGTGACCTTTTTAATGTAGAGGGCATTTTCTCTACCCACTCTCATGTATTCATCTCACCTTATGCACCCCTCCTCGTTACTTTTCCTGACATTCCTAACAGTTTATGGGGATGTGGAGAGGAAGAGGGTTGAGTTATAATGGTCGGGGATGAGTAAAAATGCTTATTTACATAGTTTCTCCCTTGAACATTAATGTGTTCTCAAATCTAAAAAGATTGACTCTTAATTTGCTGAATAGCAGAAAACAGGCTGCTTCAGTTGCAGCTTTTGTTTTAAGCTTAAGGGCTAAATCCTTTCTGTAGTACCACACCGCAGAGACACTTCACTTTAAAAAAAAAAAAAAAAAACTTTACACATATAATGAGAATTCAAAGGCGTTACTTAATAAAGAATGTGGCTTTTTATAGTGAAGTACTGAATCTTTTGCTACACGGGCGCAGCGATTCCCTCTGATTTAAAGATCTGTCAAGGTCAGTCATTTTAGCACATCCCAAATGGGAAATCTGGAGACAGCCAGGGGAGCAGCTAATTATGGGAACCTCCTATCAGGTCTGTGAAATAACCACAATGTCATCATGCATGTTGGCGCAGAAACCTGTGCTTTCCTGAACCCCTCATAGTTCAGTTTTACAATGAATCCATCAACTACTGAGATACTGCATGCAGTTGCCGTGTGCAACTTTGACAGTCAAGAAGTATTTGCACTGCATGTGCTACAGTTTGGTAAACCACAATGGCTCATTTCAGTTTCATGTAACTAAGATGTATTTGGATGCACATTTGACAGCAAGGCTGAAAGTTCTCCCCTTGCTTAAAGCTTTTGTCCAGAACACGTATTGGACATAGGGATGTCACGAGAACCGATACTATGGTGCCAAGTCCATACCAAAGTTCTGAAAACGCATTAATCCTCATTTTGCTAGGTACTGAAGGTATTGGAAGTCCAACACATGGAAGACAGCGAAAAGGGCAGCTGCAGCAACAGCTCCGCCGACTCGCTGAATAGAAAAGAGAATGGAAACCAGGGTGATGTTAGTTTTGCGGCTGTTACCTTCAGTTGCTCTGCGTGAAAGTGTCAAATTGTCACAGTTGGAGAGCTAATTTAGGCAGACATTGTCCAGTTTTGATCATCTGAAAATCACCAAAGACGATGATGCAGTTTGCAGCGCTATCAACTGAATGTTTCGGACCGTCTCAGTGCAATACGATCCATTTCAATCATCAATAAATATTTGGTTTTTCAATGTAAAAATCTCAAAACACTGCCAATATAGATCACAACCACTCTTAAACATTTCACACCTGTGAGTTTGTAAAGGAAAATTTCTTTAACCATGGTATCGAATTGGTCTTGAGAATCGTGGGGCGCGCTGTTAACGTCTTTGACACAAAACAAAAATAATTACTAAAGGAAACAAATCAGCTTTTCCCTGCTGTTGTAACATTTTATATAATATCACAAGCAGACGTTTCAAAATGCTGCTGCAAGTGGCAGTCTGCATTTTTGAACGCTGCTCTATTTGCATATACATTTGTATATGCACAGCGACTACAAAGCCAACATGTGCTTGTTTACAGTGCTAAAATAGAAGGAAATAAAGTTGCTTTTAATTTTTTTTTAATCAACTTTTTTTCAAACTTTATCGAATAGAAAATACAAAAGAATACACTTTATTGTCCCCGAGTGGAAATTTGTCCTTGCCGCAGTGCTCTGTTGCTTCATAACACAAACATGTACTAAAGAAACTATCAGAAATCAACCCAAGATCAAAAGTTCTATAGAATATGATTTGAATTATAATAATTACAATACCTACATCTGTGAATATGACTGTCATATGTCTTATAAAAGTATTATCATATTATTACTCTTAAACTTAACTAAAACTTTAAAATAACATTGCATGTAAAAAGTGTTTGCTTGAGACCCTTGAAAGCACAGTATGCACGTGATCAGGATGGTACCACCGTTGCCTCATTTTGAGCCAGGAAAAACCCATGTTTCAATAAGGCTTATTCAGAATTTCACTCTCCTCTTCTGACCCCAACCCTTAATGGCTCTTCTGGCCAAAGTGTCCTATGTTTTTTACCCATAGAGGGTACAGATATCAGGACTTCCTACTTTTGATGATGTCATTTTGTACCCTGTGATGCCCAAACGTACTTTTTCAGGTCTGTGATGAGATACTAGTTAAATCACAGAAGCCACAATACACAAAACGAAATCGGAGGTCTTTATTGACTTGTGCATCGAAATTTCATCTGACCCCCAAAAGAAAGCCAGTGTTGAAATGGCAGGTTTTGTGTCTTTTTTTTGAATCACTAATAATGTGTATAAGAAATCTATAACCAAACATTTTAACATTTGAGTCAGCAGCTGCTGCTGCTATCAAAATGCCTGGCTACCACTGTTTTCCAAGATCCATTTAAACCAGCTTAGTGATATATTGCTGCATGGTCCCAAGTACTCCATAAATGGAGTTTATAACTAAAGTTCAGGAACAGGACCGCGCCTCCGTCCATACCAATCAACCACCTGCGCCTCATCC
>JAPMOB010238073.1:0-21716 GCA_029875015.1 Lepomis gibbosus
TATGATATATTTGTGAGTAATTTTGATTGTATTTATTGTCTTTTGGTTGTATTGTTTGGACCCCAGGAAGACTAGCTGTCATCTTGGCGTCAGCTAATGGGGATCCTTTGAAATAAACAAATAAACATAGCTCCGGATATCCAGCAACAGCCGCCACCGGTTTGTCCTCCACTATTGGCAACACTTTTCTTCTCTGAGTTGAGTTTTTTTCAGAATTTTCTCAGAGTGCAAGACATCATACCTGTAATTAATGTTCACCTTAAAACCTAACCATTCTCTTTCCCTAACTTTAACCAAGTGTTTTATTTTTCCATAACCATACCATAGTTGCGTGCAAAGATTTTAAAAACCTTGGGCATAAAAGAAAAAACCCATAAGAACAACCATTCTAATCATTTAAAGCAAATTTAGCTTTTGCAGATTCTTCTAAAATTGATGTTCTTATCTTGTCATTCTTGTCTTATCTTACATTGTGGACAACACAACTATCACATAAGATAAGAGTAAGTTATCCACACACAGGTGAGGACAAACAGTTAGTAGTCCACATGTGAATCATGCATAGGGATCACTGAACCTTGTGTGAATGCTGTATTGCTTGTGCTTATGGTGGATTGAGGCAGCAAGCACAGGTATTACACAACAGCAGCATAAAGTATGCATGGAGTCTCATTCTACGGCAGACATGCAGTTAACATTGTGCTGGTAGTTATTAAATGCAAATGCACAAATTGAAAAGAAGAGTGTAGTTGTGATAAACTAGTCCAACTGAATTTTTGCTTTATATATTACTGCCTATCTGATCATGGCTTCAGTATTTCTCATTTTGTAAGAAAAAATAATTGGATTGATAAGAATGTCATGTAGCAGTCAAAAGAAGAAGATGACACACAGAGCAGCTAAGGAAGACATAATTCTTCTGAGAAAAACAGTAATGATAAATTATATCTGATTAGCACTCAGGGAGGCTTTGGAGTGACTTCTGCTGTACTTATTTCATACCCAGCCCTGCTCTCTCTCCTCACTAAACTGAAAAGAGTCCAGTGGAAACTGAACAAGCACATAGTAGTCATCTCCTCTTCCTCTTATTGCTCCCATAATAGAATTCCCCACGTCATTGGAATAACAGATCACCCCCATTTCCCATACGTGCACACTCTACTTCATCCGATTTAGTGTGCCAGTAGCTTCAATAGAGCTACTGCGGGACCATCAAAGGACAACTTTCTATGTATTTGTGTGTATGCAAGCATGAATGTTTATGCACTTGGTTTACAGTTGCCTGGGGACCCTATGCTTACTTTGAGTGTTATTCTTTTTTAGGATATTTCCTGGATGCTAAAATGCACTATTGATTTGTTTAGCTAATATAGTTCTTTGGTCTTCTCATCTTTCTTATCTCAAGACAATGCCATGTGCTGGTGTATCTCCACATGGGGCGGCACCTGGGAGCCACAAAACTCTCTCCCACGCAGACATGAAACATTGGTGAAAATTAAAAATCAGGGTGCGGTGGGATGAGCAGTTTTGCTCTTGATGAATTCTGGCAGCACAGAAAAGGAAAAATAATAAACAGATGTTGGTGTTGGATAATCAGGTTTGCTCTCAAGAAATAACATGTCACATTCCCTCAGTCTCCAGTGAGCTACAGTCTCTGTTGAAGAGGGGGAGGCGGTGCTACAAGCTCACCTATGATGCCTTAGCTTGGGGCTTTTGGAGACTTTCTCTTGTCTTTTACAAAATCCTTAAAGAGTCCATGAATCCAGAGACGTCACCGCAGCTCACTCAAACACATGACATTCAACCCCCTCTCCCTGAGGTGATGTCATTTAAGGAAAAGTTCGAGCCTATGTTAATAGCTTACAAATCTCTGTCTCAGAATCTTGAGTGTAACAAGGATGTATGGAGTTTCTAAAGATTTTCTCTAAGAGCTCTTTTTTTTATCAGGTCAGAAGAGGACACAGTTGGTGAAATACAGTGGACGACTCCCACCCTCGTAACATTAATCCTCAAATAATAAGTTAGTAGTACTGACAGACCATTAATCCAATAAGAACTCATTACCATCTCCATTTGCATCTGCATTATACCAATTAGGGGAACAAAGGCATTCTGCCACATCCAAACCACTACAAATGAATTAAGATCATCTGATTACACTAAAGCGCGTGGAAATGTATCCTGTCAGGGTTCCAATGGAATGAATACCAAGCATTAGTAAAGCTATCCCAGCTACGGAGGCCTAATCTTACAGTCACCACTGTACAATCTAACAATAACAATACTATGCTAAGAACGTGGGCTATTTTATGTTTTCTGAACACTAATAATAATAATAATAATAATAATAATAATATATAGACCTATCTGTAAAAGAGAGTGTATAGTGTTTAAAGCTTTGGACAGTGTCAGGTTAAAATTTCACATGGCTTGTTTTACAGGGGAAGACCACACTTGTGCATAAGAGAAATTAACTTAGAACTTAAATTAGTACTTTTTAACTTTTATACATTTCAAATTAGTTACTTTTAACTTTAAATATATTTTGATAATACTATTTCTATGTTTAAAATTTCAATGAGTTAACAGTATACTTTCACATACTTTTCCTCTTGTCAGTGTTTGCTATGTACAGATGGGTGCATCTCCCAATTTCAAATGTCCCTCTATGCATTTTAATACATTTTCAAAAATCCATTTAAAAATGTTTATTTTATAGTCTCTCAACTCTGAGTTGCACTGAGGAACATCTTTGCTCTCAACATTTCCACCAAGAGGAATTGAAAGTGAAAGCTAAAATAAAAAAGTTCTCATTCATTTCATAGTGTCTTAGCTTATTAGCATCAAGTTGAGCACTTCTTCTGTGGCTGCGGCTCAAATTGACCTGATATGATAATGTGTGGCGGGGAGTCGTCACAGAGCCTTCAAGGAGGCCTGTCTGAGGGTTGAGGAGGAGTGAAGAGGGTATCAGGTGGGCAAGAGCCCAGTGGAAGGAGCCATGAGTGTGGAGTGGCCGGCTGACCTTCATTAACGTGTCTCAGCGAGCCGAGCGGTGTGCTCTGAGATAGCGCCTGTTTGCTCACACACAGGGGGAAGACGGTGACAAATTGCATTGAGGAAACGAGATAAGGCTGTTTTTAGAGCTGTATGAATTAAAAGCAGGAAAATAGAGAAAGAGCGAGAAAATAAGAAAGATTAAACACCAATACAGGAGAACATGCATTTCATACAAAGAAAAAGTGACAGTGACATGTCCACCATTTGTCTTATTAGCAGGTTATATAAATGTGTTAGTGAAACATCACTTCTTTTAGTGTTAGACCATTTAAGCACCTAAGTATCTTCATGTATGCAAAAGACAAAAATGAGAACAACTTACATACTCTGTACGGTCAAACATGGCAGTAATGTGTGACTGTGTGTGTGTGTCTGGGTCTGTGTACTTCGACCCTGGAGACTCCCCTGAAGCAATGAGGTGTGGGTAGAAATCAAACTTCATTAGATCCTCCACCAGTGAGCCCTGCGGCGCGCCAAGCAGGCAATAGATTAGAACAGAATAGAACTAAACCACAGAATCACTTTGTTATCACAAAAGTGGAACTTTATCATAGGTTTTTTGTGATAATTGTGATACATATGAAGAAATGTTAATTCACTACCCAGTGACTTGTTTGTAACTTTGTGTTTGTTATGCCATGCCACATGTTTTCTAATGTGATATAGAATAGAACATAAAACTTACTTATAGTATCAGGGAGGGATTATTTTGCTTATAAAATGTCTGCATGACAGAATTTTAACAAGACTAATGCTGTTTTCACATACAACGTAAATTTAATCCTTGCTACGCTTTCCTCGCATGTGTTTTATTGCTGGACAACTGCTGACTGTTCACATACAACGTGATAAACAAATAAACACAACCCACGAATATTACAGCTATATGAGCCCAACATTTTTGCTGTGATTTAATTGCCATAAACAGATCAAATTGATGCCGAAATAACTACATCATTCCGTCAAGTCAGCAGGACAACAACTTTTTAAAGAGGTGATATTATGCTTTTTGCCTTTTTCCCCTCTCCTTTTTTGAGTTATATATGGTTTTTGTGCATGTAATTTCCTTTTCCTTTTCATCCCTGTGATGACACAGGGATAAAATCAACCCTCCCAAGATGTAACAAAAAGTATGATAACAGTACAGTAAAATAATGTATTACAAGTGTATTAGACATCATGTAACACTTCATTTCTTGATGTGGCTGTTGTTAAAGAACAAGTAACAATAATATTCACAATAACATATGATTTTACTGACTAATTAAATAAATATTTTTTTTCTTAATATATCTATCAAAAGAAACCTAATTTCTTGACTGGCAACTCTCTGCTTTCTCATAGATGTCATCTTTTGTCCTGCCTCAGGCACCGTAGCTGTACTAATCCTTGGATGGTGGAAGGCGGGTGCAATTCACAACCCTCACCACTAAAACTTACACACCGAACCTTTAAAGAACAAATGGCCTTACAATCAGTGCGCAATCATATTGAGTGATTTATAGTTTAATATAAAAAGACAAAGTCAACCAATCACTTCCCGTCTCACACACTGTGTCTGGATTAATGAGACAAAACATGGAAAACTTCAGGATTTGTAAGGTACTAAGTTACTAAATTTCACTTTGTCATGTGATCATGTCAATGACACGTAAAACAAAAAAAACAACTTTGACGCTTGAGGTAATTTTCCGTGATAGAAAACAGCTTCTTTGGTATAACTCTGCGAAAGTGTGACATATCCACCTGATTGTTTGTGGTTCTGGTAAGTACTGAGTACTGAATGTTCTGTCATAGCTTGGCATATCAGACTCGTATGGACTCAGAGAAAATTGTCGTGTTACTTTTGTCCCCATTTAATTCGTCCCGGCTCTCCTCCACTTACTGGGGCTCTGAGCCAACAGAAAATTCCATCCTCTTAAACTGTATCACTTCTGATAAAGTACGCATACCAGCAATCACATAAAAATTGAAATGTGTTTTTAATCTTGAAATGCAAATGGACTCGTACGTATGTGCTTCAGTGCTTTAGTGCTTCTGCTGTTTTCTGGTAAAAAATATTTTTTTATCTGCAGCATTACTACATGTTGACACGCATGAGCTTCGGCCTGTCATCACTCACAACGACAACAGTCGATAGTTGAAGGACTTAAAACAAACCAAATTTACGTTACATAACGACCTCTTGCGACCTTGTTACGAAGTCTGGGAAAACACAAGACATAGGATATAAATAACCAGATTCACATTCACATTTTGTTACCTTTTTTGCCTCATAAATTGATTAATTACTTATACTTTTTTGCCATTTTGTGGGCATTTTTCCCATGAGATGGAACTGTTGATCTTGGCTACACTTCCACCTTACACTAATTCTTGAAAAGCCTGGATTCCAAACCTCTATACACACTAAACAGTAAATACAAGGGGTATGACGAGACTCCGTGCCTCGAGACCTCATTTTCATCTTCTTGTCTCAACCAACAAACAGTCCCTGATCTTCATTTTTTATGTGTGAAAAATGTCCAAGTACATCACTGTGAATGAAAACTGCACAAATATCAGAGGGCTCTAGAAACCCTCTTCTCTCTATGAGAGTCAGAGACACATGTTGAGACTGTGCCAGTACCCCGGCCAACACTAGCTATCTGATGGAGCATTGCCCACAGCCTTGGCTTGCCCTCAGCCTCTCTGCCAGCCAGCAGAACTCTGATCAGAGACTTTTAGCAGAGAAACAAAGAGATGTCTTCCACCGATTAAGGGTATAACAGTTTTTTCTTCACTCCCAGTTCTCATATGACTAAGCTAGATTCCTTTGGGCATCAACTCTGACAAGGCAATCTCTTTTTATTATTCGCAGGAAGCTAACTCTCTTGACTTTGAACAAGTCTCATGTGAAGCCTTTACTTTTTAATATACACCATGCAAGTGCTGTGGCATTCTGACAAACAGCCCCTTTTGAAAAACAATGCACACGCTGAGCAATATACTGAATTTCACCTCCTCACTACTATTGATCTGTCAAAGCAGCCAGCACACCATGCTAAGTATTTCTCCCCATTAAGAAATCATGAACCATCTGCCTGCTCAGCTGAAACTGTACATGATGTGAGGGATGCCTATCTAGTTATGCTTAATTAATGAGGCATTGTCTGTTTGCTAAGGAATCACATCACTCCAAACAGATAATATTATGCAAATGTTCACTGTTTCTGTGAAAAGGGAACTTCAGGACTGTTGTGAACGCCAGGTTTGCATGGACTGGCTCATATTTAACCTGAAATATTCACATGCAGAGTGAAGATGATGCTCAAAAAGCACAGAGAAGCTGTTATGTGGAGATATTTCATGAAAATAACAGTTTTATTGATTATGCAGCTAGAAAATATCAGTGAATGACAAAACAACCAGCACCAAAAGGTCTAGCAGCATCCTGCTTCTCTTACAAGAGAAGAACAACCGCCAACCAGAATGGAAGCAGTCCTGCCACAGCCACAGATTTTTTTCTTTTTTGTGTCCATTTATTTCATTTATTGATTGCTGTTGGGCTGTAAAGAGAATTTCAGCAAATACAACATAAATACTTTTGAAATAAATTGTCTACCCAGCTTTTAATCCATCTTTAATGCATCCAGTAGTTTTGGGATATTTCAGTCTGGACCAAATGGATCGATTGACAGCCCGACATGGCTAAAAATTCAAATAGTAAGCCTATTCACAGCACCTGAATTGCACTAGTTGGAGCCAAGAGGTAAAGATAACTGAAAATGAACACACTCACACAAACCCAACACCGCCACCACCAAAATGTTTTCAGAAAAATCACATTTAATTCAGAAAATCTAGCAAAGAAGTACAGGTAGCTTGTGTTGTATAGATGATATCAACTAAACTGGAAGAAACATTTTACTGCTCCCTCAAAAGAAAGTGGGATAACAAAGTTTTTTGTTACCTTTGTACTAAACAAGTTCAAGGAAACTTTCCCCACGCGCCCTAGTACATACAGATTATACGTTGAGAATCAGGTCTCCCCCTCAACATGCGCACATCAAGTTAATGCAGCCTGCAATGAGCCCCTCAGAATAGAAATAGTCAGCTCGGTGAGAAGCGATTAGAGCTCCCTTTGGTCGCCATTGGTGTTACCGATGATTGATGTGATTAATAAAGCTGTTGTCATGGCGCCCTCTATGCTTCTGAATGCAGGCCAAAAGACACAGAGGGGGGGAGAGAAAGAGAAATAGGTAGCAATAGAGACTCTAAAGACACTCAAGTATCTAAGCACAGTGATTTATCTTTTCACAGCTCTGGGACAAACTGCACTCATCAGATTATTATTTTACACACCACATCACCTCCTTTAACGGCACTAAAATGAAGTTGTCTTCACAGTGAAGGTGAGCTACAACTTCTTCACTGTTGACCCAGTGAAACCAAGTCAAGCCAATTTGGCTAATCAATTTATTAATTAGGTATTTGCTCAAGTAATTAATTTAGTGTACTTTAGCCTCTAGGTATGAGAATTTTACAGGACAACGAATCGTCCATTGATCTTTTTTCTACATAATGTCTGAGAAGCCAGGCAGTTCAGAATAACCTCACTTTACCTCCAAGTAATGCTTCACTTTTGTTTCCTCTAATGCATGTCTGCGTGCAAAAAATAGGGTAATGGATTTGGTCTGGATTCCCGTAAAGACATTAAAGGGTTAGTTTGGAATTTTTTGAAGTGGGGTTGTATGAGGTACTTATTCATTGTCAGCCCCTACTTTGGAGAAGCAGACAGGAGTACCAGCACGGAAGCAATGTACTGCTGTGGATTGAAGCTGTATATCCATCTATGCTCTATTCAAAACCATCAGACTTCTTTGACAGAAACAGTAATTTTACCTCGCAGAACGCAGGAGTTGCTGGTCTACCGCTGCCTCGATAATAAAATTAGAATACTATTTGAACCACATGGCACACTGTTGGGTAAGGTTATGTTCTAAAGCTGGTCTTTCAGTATTTTGCGTTAATACATTTGTCAATGTGAGTTTAAATGACTTTTTGTTAATTATAAGAATGAGGAGGTTTTCTCACTATTGATTATTCTTTCTCATACCTTTTACCTGAGATTATTGCCTGGGAAACTTCTTCTGCTCCCAAATACCTGTAAGGGACTTCTGCTGTATAACAGAGTAAAAGATACAATTCTTTAATCAAGAAAAAAAACCAACTAATCGAAAGCAAATAGAAAGTCTTACTTCACCGAGCAGGGTGAAGTGGAAGGGGTTTTCAATTTGCTTTGTATGTTCTTTGACATTTCAAAAGCTGGCACCCTTTGCTTTTTTGGCAGGTACATTTTAAAAGGCTGAGAAGGACCAATCCTAATAACTACTTTCAAGCGTCTGACGTTGAATGCTTTTGAAACACTTTGGTATGATCGATATAAGTTTGCCTTTGTGTCTCAATAGCACAGAGCCAAGGGAGATAACGTCATTATGCTTCATAAATGGCAGTGTACAGTGTAATTAAGTAGGAAATTACTCAGAGGTCAGCACACACCTGGTGGAGCTGAATAGCTGAGATAATGATAGGATTGTTTTAGCTTTGATCTCAGCATCCTGTTCAACATGCTCCCTGTGTGATTTGGGGTGTGGGGGGTTGTACAATTGGAGCCAACTTATTCTGGTTTCATTCGAGGCCTTTTGGATTTACTGAACCAAGATAATTTCCCTGTAGTTTATCAGTCACTTTTTCATGGCTCATCAGTGATTGCTCTTTAGACAATGGTTGATTTTAATCACATCTGAGAGGCTTCACTTTGCCTTCATCAATCACACCTTTTCTATTGAAACTGTGCTCCCTGCAATTCATTAGGGTGTCCTTTTTGTGTTTTGTAGCATAGAAATGGAGAAAGCCTTGTCTAATGCGTGGGCAAATTTGAAACCACATTGGGGATGGCTGTGTGACTTGCTGGGCTGGGAAATGAACAAAGCTGTGCTGTTGTATAGACTGTGGGTGGATATGATGTGTCTTTCTCTTACCTACCAACAGAACATTGAATCAAATGAGAAATATCCTCCACAATGCGCAGCAACATAGAAAAACTTTGCAGTTTGTTAAATAAAACCTGCTGTAAATACTCTATCCATTTGCTGCATTATAAACTCAAATTACATTGACATTAGTCTTTCTAATGCTCTCTGATATTAGATGTTTTTATTATTATTACTACCATGGCAATGATGCAGCCTGTGGATCTCTAGGAGGACAGAAATATTATAACTGTTACAGTTGTGACACAAACCAAATCACACATAGCCCTGGGGAAGGATTGGGAGGCCCGAGGTCTACCTGACTGTGAATGTAGGCCACTGGGTGAGAAGGAGGGATATTCTCCTCCCTGTGCTAGCAAGTAGTCCTAACCGTTGGCGATTATTACAGGCAGCGTGATAGGCTCTGCTCTGACATGTTAATATTACATGAAACTGTTAGGGATGACAACGTGCCCGGGGCAAGATAGAGACACTGAGAATTTTTTTCCCTCTGCAAGATTCACCTATTTCTTTTCGCCTCTCCATCCATCCCAGTGACTTTAAATAACTCATGGCCTCATTACCCAAATATGGGAAAGCACAGAGTAGCAGAATTAATTTGATTTTCCATTTATTTCATATCCTATTTTTATGTAATAAACATATTACTGCAGAGAGACATCTTTATAGTACACTTTTCTGTACACAGTGTTCTTCAAGTATTTCTATGAAATATACAGTGAGTCCTGAAAAATATTTAAGCCAAATGCCATTTTGTAGATTGAGCATCCCTATTCTTATAAATGGCAGATAAGGCAAAAGATTACCATCATCTGTCTTCTTCTTGCTCCCCTAGAGGAAATGAGCGATCATTTGTCACAAAAAGAGGTTTCCCACGACTGCCTGTGACGGAGAGTTGGCTGCACGTCATAGTTCTAAACAACTGTTGCTTGCTTTGTCTGCTGATTTGGCACGCTCCCAACAAGGTCATCATCTGGAACTGCAGCAGTGGACAGTTCATGGGAATTGCAATTAAAAAAGGTGGGTTGATGATGTACTGAAGCTGTGTGGTATCATGGGAGATGTTGTCTTTATTGCTAAATTGCCACCATTGCGGACAAAAATGACTGACATGACTGAGGCAGACATTGTGCTCACGGAGGTAATGTGTTAAAGTTTTATTCCCATTACAATTAGTCACCCAGTCACAGTTGTCTATACATCCATGAGTAAAGTGCAAACAGGAATTGCTAATTTGGCATACCTTTACTGGTGCCAATTTGTCTCGATTTTGTGTGAGGGGACACCTTCAGTGTCAGACTTACCCCAGGGTAAACACCTCAGAATACTCAGAGAATCATGTGATTTCAAATCCACTTATGATGAATAAACCCGATCTCATCTCAGGCATCACATATACATGCTTTGATAAAACCGTGGCTATTGTACGCAAAACGGCGATTTTGCGTGTGTATGATACGCTGCAGTTTGCTATGGCGTTGCCACACAAAGGAGGCTAAAGCCTAAAATCCACTGACTCTGTCTATGGCACATTACGGCCGCGCCGTGGTTGCCGGTGTAGGTACCAGATGGTCAGATCTGCTCGGGGCCCTGTGCCTGTCAATTGACGCATCAAAAATTTGGCGCAGCCGTAACGTGTTGTAGTTAGAGTAAGTGGATTCCCGGCGTAACCCTACCTGTTGTCGGGTTAGCTATGGGGTTAGCCGGTCGACATGCATATATTTTCTGACTTAGGTTTAGTCACTAACTTCTGTGACGTTTAAGGTTATGGTAAGTCTCCTCGGGGGGCTGTCAACACCTTAAACACAAACATTGCTAGCTACCTGGCTAGTTAGCAACCGGAAGCACTACTAGCGCTTGGGTGCCTCTCATACACACGCACCTTGGGGGATCTCCTATGAACACAAAATTGATGTTTTGCGTGAAATAAATACACTTGTCAAGTGTGTATATATGACATCTGGCATGAGAACAGGCTGGATGAATTAATTCTTGCTCAATATTCCATAGAGTCTAAAACATCCAACTGTTGCAATAACAAGCTGCGTCCTGTGTTTTTTCTCCTTCATGTCTTCTCCAACTTATATGACATTCATCATTTCTTATTTTACCCCCCACCCCCCACCCCCTTCTGCTCTATCTCCTGCATAATCTCCCTCATATCCGCCACCTTTCTCCCTTTCCCCTCGGTTTCTCGATTAATCCCTCCAAGGACACATCCACCGGGTCATTATCTTCTTCCTGCTGGCTTAAATTTAAAATGTCTCGATATAAACTGCTCATAAACATAAAGGCCAAAAAACTGACTGTTACCTGGCCGAGGGGTATGTGTTTGAAAAAGTCAAGTGGAACTAAGTCGATGGTAATTTCTTTGCGAAACCTGTGCACGTCTCTTTTGCAAAATTGCAAATACACACGTGCATGCTTGTATTCACAAAGTCACCTTCACCTTTTACCTTGTTGTACACCTGAGAGGGCCTGTGCCTCTGAGGCAGGCCCACAAAGCGCACTGGCAGTTGGAGGGGTGAGCAGAAGGCGTCAAGGAGGTGGCTTATGACAGCAACACAAAAGCAATAGTGTTTAGTGAAGAAGGATGTATGATACATTAGGGTGCTGCTGCATCGGCCTGCCACTGAGCTGAGGTTACCATGGCAACAGGCTGCTGGGAGACTGTAGAGCGAGAGTCAGCAGGCTAGAGTCAGTGGGCCTTTAGCTTTTGAACACCAAGAGAGATTAGCTCAGAGCAAAACCCTAAACCTCACACTACACGCAGCTTTATGACGGATATTGATGTTGGAGGAAGTGGAAAGTAAGAATTTTTTAGGCAAAGATCCAGCCAAATAGTTGACATCAAAGCACTTGTACGAGCACATCCTCTTTAACCCAGCGCTCATGGCAGTATGAAATGTAAAAATTATGCACAAAGCATCAAGCGGCAGAAAGCATAGCTAGTACAGGAATGAAGATAAAATATCCTGTGATATGTCAACAATCAGTGTTAATTGTATCATTTGTGAGCAGTGGATCAATCCCACAGATTAATTACATTGTTAGGAGATGTGAAACTCAATGCCATGATGCCTGTTACAGATTGCCATAGCAATAGAAAACAATGAGCGCATTGGAGACAAAACTAGGAGAGTGGTGCTTACATAACAAACCAAGGGCAAGACATGAGGAGGCTCGATGAGCTACAAAGAGAAAAGACACAAGAGTGAGAGGCCTGGAGGAACAAAGAGAAATAAATCGATAAGAAGAAATCTAGACAGGAGGTAGGAGAAAGAGAGGAGATGAAGACAGATATTGGAAATGTACAGACGTAAAAACAAGCCACAGGCCGATTGATATCCAATCCTTCATAGAGCTTTTAGCCTAGCTTAAGAGGTCAGGGATCCGATAAAACATTATGAGATCTTTAGAACGGAAACACAAGGCAGCATGGGCAGGGTGTTGTAGTGGTAAATACTGGAGGAGAGATTATTTACTGAAGAATCGCGTCATGAAATAAACATGAGGAATCATCAGTGGGGTTCTCTTTACTCTCCTCCTTAATCCACCTACTCAAGTAGGACATGACTCTGTCTCCCCTCTCCTCCCATCTTTCTCTCACTTTGTGCAATTTGTGTATACTCCAGGGAAGAAGCTGAGGCTATGCCCACACTAATGGTGATAAATCTGTAAACAGTGTTTACATGTGCAAAGCTTTTCGGCCACGCTGCATTTTAAGATAAATTTCTGAAAGTATCCTTCCATGCTAAAAGAAGAAGAACAACAGAAATATCTTTAGAAATCTGCTTCTTCATTTTCCTTAAATTTAACTGCACTTGGCAAATTACAAAACGCTGCATCACTAGCACCTTCCGGTATTAATCCTCATTAACCACATGACCTCATCCTCGTGGTCCCACCTTTTAGCGAGGTAGCATGGAAAGGTCTTGTAATGCAGTGTGACACCTCACTCCTCGTGTCCTTTTCTATGCTAACACTTCAAACGCTTGCCATATTGATGTTCATTTGATCCCTCCCAGGTGTTGAGAATTCAAGGAGCATATTACCATTTTGCTAGTGTAATAGATGTGACACAGGAATAGCACATTTTTAGCCATGGTTGGTTGGTCCCCCGCTTTGGACTGAAATATCCCAACAACTATATAATAAACTGCCATTAAATTTTATGCAGACATTCCTGACCCCCAGAGAATGAAGTCTCCTGACTTTGGTGATGCTGTGACTTTTCCTCTAGCGCCACACTTTTGTTTTTTAGAGAAATGTCTTTCATCATTCCTATCTATTGTATGGACTGCCATGAAATTTGGTACACACATTGGGATGATTTGTATTAACCATCATCAGTTCAAACGTTTTACTTGTCCAATACTTTGGTCTATGACCAAATACTTGCTAAATTAATGACATTCTCATCAGCATTATCTACACTATGTGTTTAGTGCTAAATAAGATGGTGAACATGGTAAACTTTATACCTGCAAAACATAAAGATTTGAGCATAGCATCTGTATAGCAACTGTTTGCTGGTCGTTTCATCAACTATTAGGATAAGTGTCCTGTAGCTGCTTCTACTACTTCTGGTTGATGAAATAGAGGCTGTGAATATTTTAGTTAGGGGTCCAAGCCCAGGAAGGCCAAGGGAACTCGCAAATGCAAGGCATCGCGGGCTGAGAACCCTATTGTAATCATATTTGTTTTTATTGTTATTCTTCTGTGAAGAAAATTGATGCTGCAGCCTAGATGGTAAGTGCTACGGACGCGAAAGTCATAGGGTAGGTCCAGGTCACCACAGCAAAAATTTGTACACTTCTACCTCTAGGGGGCGCAATAAGCAACATATTTGTGTTTGGGCTTGGAACTCCCGCACACAAAGGCGCACCTTATATCAACGTGTTTGGGGAATCTAGCTGAATGTCATTGTATAAGCCACAGCAATTTCTGTTTATATTTTTCCCCCGCTAAAACTGAAAAACCTATTTTAATTAACTCCTCCTAAGCCGCAAGTCTGATCATCACCAAACTTGGCATGGACCATCTCTGGGCCAAGCTGATAAAAGTGTGTAGAGGAAATCTTGATCCAACAAAATATTACCCAATTATAAACTAACAAATATTTGCGAAAAACGCTAAAAATAGGAAGTGATGTCATATCTTAGGTTTGGAATGGCCGATCGACACCAAACTTGGGGACCTTATCTTGTACTCCTTCCTGAGGGGCTGTATGGCTGCGCTATTAATCGAATATCAAATAACACTCCCATAGACATACATTAATTTTATATTTCCATAACCACAAGTCCCTTTAATTTCAAATTTTGGTCATCTATTCACCACCTTCCCCCTTAAGCCTCCAGAGGCAAGGGGCGGATCTGGCACNAACCTCCTTAAAACTGCTTGCAGTTCTAGTTTAGTTTGATTTTACTTACAGATCATGTATTTTTCCAGATATGTTCGCTGCAAGGGGTATGAGAGAGGGAAGTAGGCGGAGGGGGTTAATTAGTTTGGTTGTCTACAACAAACTGGCAAAAAAAACAAAAAATAACACATGCACATGCACTAACATTCCTCTATGATATTGTAAAACATTAAACTTTTTATATTGGCTCATACAAACCCAAAAGTGCTATTTTTGGCACATTAACTTTTCTGAACTGTTTAGTTTCAGTTGAGTGGGGCTAAACTATGGTACAACACCATAGTTAAAAATAAATGTTCTCTGCTCTAACTTGCAGTCTGTGGCATATAAATTGTTTGTGCTCCAACAGCTAATCTGCTGAGATCATTTGTGATAGATGATGGTGGTGTGACATTCTACAAAAAAAAGGAGTGCAGTATGCATACACCCAACGTATGAGGAATGGCTCTGATTATAGTAAACAGCCTGCATGAACACGCACACCTGCACACACACACACAAACACACACACACACACGGAGTACCTTTGATGATCACTCCAATGGGGATGCCAGAGGCCTTACCTACAGGCATGAGAACTAGAGTGAGGCAGACTGAATCTATAGCCTGGAGCTGTTTTCAACATTCCAACACACTGATCATATCGATGCTACCTACACCTCCCAAGCTAATACAGAGGGAAACTCATATTTACCATTATAAAAAATGAAATGTAGGATGGGAGTAGAGGAAAGTATTAATATAAAAATTTCATTAATTAGTAACCAAGTATAAACAACAAAAAACACCTTTCAACCACATAATAACTTTTGCAAATTTCTTAATTGCTTTACAAAGTATTGATTGTTTAAATCATAATTGGCTTTGCTAATGGCCCTTTTTTCTCATCTGGCTCTGGCCAAGTCTGGCTGAGACATTTTTTAATTGCGAGATTTTTGCGAACCCCAGTATATCCCTGCCCCTAAGGAGCTGTACTTTCCTCTTCCCAAATATCAATCACTTGAATGAGATTGTCCCATTAAAAGGGCTTTAATGGGCCTAATCACTGAGGCGGGAGATGAATAGTGAATCAATTAAACAGATTTGTGTAAGAAGAGACACTGATGTGACTTCACACTTCATACGTGAAGACTTAAAGATGATTGACAGCTTTTGTTTATCGTCAAGGTGTGCAGTAAGATTGGATTTCTCTAATGGCTAATACAATGCCAAATATGGACTCAGATACCATAACCATGATGTTAGTGCTGTTTTGTTCAAAAAACATTTGAAAACATTATTTTACAAACCAAACAAGTGCATTTAACTGTCATGTACTGATGTCATTTTGAGAGTGCCCCTTTGTGAGAGAAACAATGATGACTAAAAAACGACCAATGAATGGGGAAAGCTCTCTCGTCCCTTTTCTCTTGTTACCCGTCATAGTTTGCAACGTAAAGCTTTTTGCTGACCCTTACAGTCTTGCTGACATACCACCCTTAACCTACCTTACTCATTACAGTGAGTTGCCATTAGTCTCTATGGCAATATACAACAGGATCTGTTCAAACTGGTCAAGACAAATCTTGGTAGTACAACTAATAGTAAGGAAAAAGACACATCATGTGTTATGCTTTCTCCATTTAGTACACCCTGTTATACCAAGAACCAGTGAATAGGTCATTGCCCTTTCCAAAAGTCAGGGGCCATCTTTTGCCAATAAAAATAATGATGTTGACAATTTCAATTCAGATTTGTCACGCCTTGTACTTACTACAGGAAAAAGGATAGTAAATATAAAAATGTAACAACTAACAGAAAGGACTATGAAAATAAGTTCTACAACGTCAAGGCAAGTAACCTAAACCGCAGGGGTTGACTGGGTGTGCACTGAAGTTCATGTGATGTTTCAGCTCATCCTCACCAGAAAATCGGCTGTATGACCTCTAGTGGCAGAAAAAGTCAGGTAATGTACTACAAAGAGCGACAGCATCCATAGGGTGGTGGGATGGATCGATGAGTCAAGCAAACTCACGATGTCGCTGTTCAAGTACCATCTGGAAGAAATTCAAAGGTGCCATGTTAAAGTTAAAGAGGTGGTATTATGCTCATTTTCAGGTTCAAAATCCTATTCAGGGGTTTTACCAGAACAGGTTTACATTATTTAATTTTCAATAAAAACACCATATTTTTTGTCATACTGCGCATTGCTGCAGCTTCTCTTTTCACCCTGTGTGTGAAGGCTTTGTTTTAGATATGGAGTGATACATCTTGTCTCTAAATGATCTTTGTTGGGAGTTGCACATGCAAAGTTTCTAGTTAGGGACTACTAGCCAATCAGAAGCAGAGAAGGGTGGGCAAAAGAGAAGCCGGTAAACACGGCTTTGTTTCAGCTGTACATGTTGCCGATCAGCTTAGACATAGACTGGAGCAAGAGTTTTAGAGTGGTTAGTTATCTGTAACAAATGTATCTTTTATCGATAAAGTTTTAACTCTACATCACAGTAACAAGAGAGGAGAGGTGTGTGCTGCAGCTCAGTGTTTTTCCACCTTTTGAGGGCTTGTTGGAGTAACTGCTTGGCAAGCGTTATATGACATGCATTTAGCTTTCATCCCTGTGACATCACGGGGATTAAAGGGAAATGGCTGGACTACAAACAAGCTATTGTCAAGCAGTTCAGAGCAGAGTTTTCTGTGGGAGATGGAAACTCCCTTTGGGCTTGACTTTGGGCTTTTTCACTTTGCAAACTTATTACATGCAGAAAAATGAATATAACTCAATAAAGGAGAGGGAAAAGGCCAAAAAGCATGATACCACCTCTTTAAATAACAATTTGTAGATGACTTAATGTACTTACTCCCTACCCTAAACGCAACGAAAACATGACCTTTTCACAACATTTACCATGTGTTAAACGTTGTGTGACTTAGGTCACTTGACTTGGATCACTCAAAGTCCAGTAAACCTGTCATATGGTACTTACAGGGCTGGACTGGTAATCTGGCATACCGGGCAAATGCCCGGTGGGCCGATGCACCTTTGGGGCCGGTGTAACACACATTATTTTATTATCTGACTTTATGGCCAATGATCAGTCCATAAAGCATAGACAGTGGCCCATTGGGTAATTTTCTATACTGACATTGGGCTGGCCCAATCACATCTCTTACTAGCGCCCACTCCCTCTGCTCTCTCTTTCTTACATTGTGGGCCATCAAAAAAAACATTCTTGAGACAGAGGCAGCCAAATGTGCGAAAATTAACGATCTGTTTGCTACCGGGGTTGCAGTAGCTTCACCATCAGCTGCAGTACCCTGCTCTACGCAGGGTAGTGCAGCTGGGTAAAGCAGGCACAGGCACCTGAAGGAGTAAAAGAGCTGTGGTGGCCACTGCCAGGCAGAGGAGGAGGCATGTGATAGCAAAGCAGAGGGACAAAGTGACAGAGCCAAGTGAGAGAGAGAGAGCAGGAGGAGATTGGAAGTGAAACGGTAAGCATGGAGTAGCTCAACCTGTAGGGAGGGATCAGGGACATTTACTCTGGGGACGCTAGGGACATGTAGGCTACCCTCCACTGTTTGAAAGCATCTGTTCTGAAAAATAGCTTGCACCAAGAAATGTTAATTAACAACGCTATACGAAATGTTAATTTGCATTGTAATTATAGAAGAAACCTCTGCATTTCCTTAAGCAAAAAATAATAATAAGCTACTGATTACTGCATTATATTTTATTATATTTTTATATTGTGAAATGTCACCTGCCACCTGAATTTTGTGCTTCCCTTTATAAAAATAAAAACATTTCCACAATAAATTGGTGCAGAAAATGTCACCAAAATGCAGGAAAAATTAAGTGTTTAATGCTAGAAATCTTCAGGTGGAGGAACCCCAGACCTCCCTATCAAATATTCATTCTTTAAATTTTTTTTATAAATAGTAGGTCTAATTAAAATATATGCTTGTCTTGTAGTCATGGACACCAATCTTCTGCAATGTCGAGTCTCAGTGTTTCATCACACCCCTAATCTGACCCTAAATGAAACGAGGGTGTATTGGTGAGGGTGGTTTTTTAAATATATATAATTAACACAAGAAATATGATGAAAAAACAATAATACCTCTGGGGCAGAAAAGTATGCATATGTCAAGTATGTGTATATACGACTTTATGCATTATCATATTGTTGTATTGGGGTCTTTTGTCTGTTATCTGATGTTAATGACTTCTCTTGATGTGTAATGTGTGAAGTAAATTGTAATGACTGGCATTTAGCAATAGCTAATGCTGTCTTTTTTTAAATTTATATTTATCAACCACAGTTATTATGATTCATAACCTGTCCATTATATCTGAAAACCCTGAAAATAAATACATCTATCAAGGAGGATACAGTGTATCACATAAATGTCAATGATGGAATTACCAGGCTCTTTCAGTCAAACAACAAAATGTCAGGTTTATACAGGTCACAGAACATTTCGGATCTTCTTCAACCTCAGCTTCCACAGTCTGGATTTCACTAATGTCACTTGCCAACACTGTGAATAATTATTTGGGAAAGGCACACCTCAGTGAGGTGAGACATCCCTGGTGCCTGGATGCCTGTCTAGACTGACAAGTTCACCTGGCTTTGGTCTAGTTTTCTGCTTGGCCATGGGTGGAAGGGGGAGGACAGAAAAACAGGGGAGTGGAGACAGCTGATGCATATTTCATCAAGGCATTGTGGACACTGCTCGTATCCTACTGAGAGAGAGGGGTGGGGGTGGGGAGATAGACAGTGCTGTGCCCCATATCAGTGATTTTCTTCTATTCTAGTCATCTTTAAAGCATGAAAATGATCAGTGAATCAGTTTTCTTTCATTCTAGCTTGCATCACTGAGGCAGACCTTAGATTTACACCTGTTGCCAAATGCAAATAATAGTTTACATCAAACGCACCACCACAACCATGCTATATTTGCTGGCAGGGAGAGAAGCTCACACAGCATTATGAATTATACAGCACTAATGTAGTCACCAGGTGAGGGTAGTAGAATGTGTGTAAAGCATGTGTTAGGCAGCATAATACATCACTATGCAACATACTTTAGTATACATTTAGTTACATTTAGACATTTAGGCCCGGTTCTAAGAGGTTGCATTGCACCCTAAGTTTAATATTTTATACCCTTGATTGGGATTTGTATATTAAATAATATAAAAAATAAGAAATGATAATAAATGTTTCTGCTATGGGCCCTCTTGCGAGTCTGAAATAAAGTTTGAATTGATTTCAATTGTAATAACTAACAAACTGTATATAAATAACATATGTGCATTAGTTGTATGTGCATCGTTGTCATATGGATGTTGTTCTGACTCATAAAGCAAACTGCTGGTGAAAAGGAACAACTCACTTTATTTACTTAGTAGTGGTTACAACAGATTAGCCTTGCAAAGCTATCTGAGATGGGCATTGCAAAAAGCATTATGGATCTGGAATTGTTCATTAGCTATGTTTGATAACTGTAATTAAAAAAGACACATGATGCTTTTGAGGAACCATTGGCCTGGTTACAATACTCATTAAATCGCTTACTTTACTGAAACGACTCCACATCCTCCACACCCACTTTAAACTCCTGGTATTACTGAATTTCAAATTGTAATCCATCCATGCGGCACTATTAAATAATCTTTTTCAACACCGCAGGTTAAATTTACACAGTGCGTTGTTTATGAGTCTCCTTGATCCTGATTGACAGGTTGCTATGGTAGCAACCTGTCAATCACAAGATAGCCACACCCTAAAGCATAACCTGCTTTATCATCGTTTTACTCTAAATAGGACCATAATTTATGAAATGAACATCATGCTGTATTGAAGAAGAATTGAAACTGAGAAGTAGGCTCATTCTGGAGAAATCTAACACCATGATGATAGGCTATAAAGTCAAAACCGGCACAGCACGTAATGTAACTAACGTTTGCAAGGCTGTGGGTTAGCATTATATGGCTACAGTTGCTGGTGCAAAGCTAACATGCAGGGAAGACGAGACAGTCCCAGAGCCAGCACTCACAACTGTCCTGCTACTTTAGCTAACATCACAACAACAGCATGTTTTGGTAAACTAGTAAGCAAGCTAAATGTTTGCAGGCAAGTCATTACCTTACCTTACCTACGTTACCTGACACACAAATCATGTCTGGATCAGCTGGAATAGTGTTGTGTGGTGAGGTGTACAGAGCCAGGGCTGTGTACAAACACCAGATTTATTTTCAGTGCACACACAGCACGGAAACAGAAAGCTAGCTGACCATGAGGGGAACTTGAAAAAAAGACATATATTGGAATTGCTTACTCCACCTTTAAGTCCTACGCAATCTGACTCATTTTTGCAACCAGTTGAGCCCTGCTGGACATTAGAAAGAATGCAGGTTTAAGGCACTCCGTCATGGGCTTCACTTTTCGTACCTGGAGATTGTCGCTTGGTGAAGATATTAAGGCTTAAAGAGCAGTGTTTCTCCTCAGTAATCCCCCATCTCCACCCCCCAAGCACTCATTTTGAATCATACCAATGCCCTCAGAGGCATGTTTGCTTGACAGCAAATCAAACTCAGTCAAGTTGTGATGACTGCAGTGCAACCTCAGTGGCCTCAGATGCTGACTAAGATGGTGTCAACACACATCCAAGCTTCTAAATTCCTTTCAGAAACCTGATGATTTCAGATCAGATGCTGCATGCAGAATGTTCCACAGCCTATGGTTTGTGTTCTCAATGTAAATGTATTCATTGCTTAAGTGGGCTTTGTATTTGTTGGGTAAAGCACTCTTCTGTAAGTGAATCTTTGGCATTTCTCTAGAGTGTAAGGACGGCTACATCTCGGTGCCACTGAGCAGCAGAAAGCTTCTGTTCCGGTTCACATGTTCTGTCCTCCTCGATGGGATTATGATCACTCTGTGCGATGTCAACAGGAGTTAATGAATATCCCCTTTCACAAAGCCTGGGTAATCCTGCCGACAAAATGCCCCCCTCATTGATAAAATCTGCCATAATACCAGGAGGGAGACCATTGGCATCGAGCTCTCAACCACAGAGGGATTTTTCATGCTTTGATGCCTAAGCCGCATTCCTTTATTTCTTTATTTTGCAACAGTGAAATTGGGAGCAGTTACTTTTGGGGGATTTGTTGCTAGTGTTGGCAATGAAACAGTCTACCTACTGCTTAATCTACCCCC
>JAPMOB010238078.1:0-11785 GCA_029875015.1 Lepomis gibbosus
AAAAAAAAAATCACTAACACTAGCACATCTACATGTCCATTCGTGCTAAAACCTTTTTAATAAGAAGTCGTTGTGTTTATCTGTTTCAACAAAGGTGCAAGGTCTGACACTGTCCCAAAAACAAGGTGAAAGAGAAACTACACACCAGCAAGTAACTGAACTAGCTTAGTCAAAGTAGAAAACCAAACACAGATAACATGTCCACTAGTTCATGAAAATAAATCTGGCATTGAAGCTTCGACTGGATGACTAGGACGGAGCATTATTCTCTCCAACCTGATGCAGCTGAAAGTGAAACACTCTTCATCACACAAACACTCTAACCATATGGCTGTCACTGCATGGGGTGGAAAAAAACACTGGCAATGACACAAACTGGCTACAAGTGCAGCACAATTCACTGTCAGATGAATGTGGTCAAATTAGATTAATTCAGTTATGAAAAATGTCCCATATCATACACTGACATCACTGAACCAAACGGCTATGCTTACAATGTCAAATGTCTAGAAAAGGGTCTATTGATGAGGCATGATGCTGATGCACCTCCACACAGCAGTCAGATCCAGTCCCATTCAATTTTATTTACATGGCTCCAATTCACAACAAGGGTTATCTCATTGCAATTCATATAGAGCAGGTCTAGACTGTAATCTCCAAACAACAAATCAACAATCGCTAATGATTATTCCTCCATTTGCTGTTGATTCAAAAAAAGGAGCAATCACCATTTGGGAAATAAGTATAGTTTACTCATGATCTGGACAAAGTATGGGCAATGACACTGTATTTAGAAGCTGACGTGGGGAAGATTTGACCAAATAATAGACGATGAATAAATGGATTGTGGATTTTATTATTGTATCATGTCCAGCCCGCATACGCTTACAAAACACCACCAAGTCACATAAGCCAGATTCAGAATGCTGAGTAAACACAAATTCAAAGGACGATGCCAGCGTTTTGCACACTCAGCCCAGTAAATCCTTTGTGCTTACTACTTACATTATTGACAACCATTTCCTAATTAATGCAAGTGGCGCTTGCATTTTTGAATGCATTTTTCCACCTTCCTTCCAGGGGCTATCAACTCACAAACTTTCTCAACACAGCTAATGCATCGTAAAGACATGCACACACATCTGCAGTGGTCACACAATTTTAGAGTTTTAACAGAGCTTTACCATTCAGCTGCCACACAGCCTTGCATTCACAAGCTATGCTGTTTGGAAACTGAACAGGGAACACAAATAATGATCAGATATGAATGCTGTGAGTAAGTTGTACCGACTGGTCGTAATAACAGCACTTAACACACCGTTCCTTGGTGTCAAACTCAGATGTGCGCTATCACTGTATCAGGCCTGGACAACCCGCATACTTGTTTGTAAACAAAAAGAAGTTAGCAAAATAGTAACTCTGCATTTTCACAAGAAAAATGTCAGGCAGAAAGTTCTTTTTCAGGGCTTTGAANAAAATGGAGCTCATCATCCACTTCTCCCAAATCACACAGCTGATACAAATTTATTTCCTCCAGAACATTTTTGAATCTACTCAACTAATGATCTTCTGGCTTCTAGAGATGTAACATATGATGTGATTCCATTCTTTTCTTTAATATGTATTGGTTCTGACAATGTATATTCAAAACATCTGTTCTTAAAGATCAAACAGTAGACCATGCCAACACTGTCTGTGTATGTGCTCATGTACACATTTACACAAACAACCTATTAGCACAGTATAGCAACTACCACTAGTTTTACCTGCATTTCAAGATCCACAGAAGATAGGCCCAGGGTGGAGCAGACCGGAAGCATCCCGGAAAAGCAGACAGAGAGAAAAGAAACAATTAGTACCTAAACACAAAGTCAAAATAAATGAAAGTCTATTAAAATGTAAGATTACATGTCATCAAAGACATAAATCTGAGAATAGTAATATGTATGATGGGGACAGAGAAGCTGGTTGTATTTCAGTAAAGCAAATCCAGTTGCTGAAAGCTCCTTGTCTCTTCAGTTTCAGACTAATTAGCTGATTCCTCCTGTAGGAAGGGAGGATGACAGGGTCTGGTCAGTGCCAGGGTGAGATAATGTGTGTGCCAGCTCAGCCTGGCATAGCAGCATGGGAGACACATGAGGTGGAGTGAGCAGATAGAGTGTGAACATCTTCATACTTGATGACCAGGGAAATGCAGAACTTGCTATTCTAGACAATACTGTGTACATTTAATGCAAATCTGAGGAATGGTTACAGGCAGGGAAACAAGGTCAGTAAGATAAACTGAATCAGAGCCAATTTTGTCAATGAGTCGTTCAGCGTCAACAGCTGCTTTTGTGTGTGTGTATGTGTGTGTGGAGGATGAGTAATGGACCTCAAGCTCTACGCTGGAATGCCTCCATCTCTTCTGAGGGGTGAAAAACAATGGGGGAAAAAATCACAAAGCACTTCTTTCAGACTGAAGGTGAAAACAAACTCTAGAGACGGAATGACTTTGTGTTGAAGTGAAAAAGAGAGAATGTGTGTGTGTGTGTGTGTGTGTGTGGAGATAGAGGGGTGGTATTACTAAACCCACTGGTGACTTTTGCATTCATGGAATTTGAGAAAGAAAAAAAAGATAGTTTTGAAACATGTCAAGAATACTGTGAGAGGCAAAGACAGTGCAGGAGAGAAGACAGAGCACAACTATAAACACCCACTGGCAGTTCAGCATGCATTGCAAACATCTCTCCTTGGAAACCTGTCAACAGCAGAAGAACTACTCTCGCCTAAAAGCCTTTAATTCCTCCTCTTTACTTCACGTTATGGCAGGTGGCAGTCTGTGGCACTCTCTGTGTGTAGTGTGTGACGTCGATGCATGGATGTGTTTGTGTGTCTTTTTTGTTTGCTGTAAACGTGGGACTAGTTACGGCCGTAGGGGGTCTTTATTAACTGCGTGTTTGAGATGGAATTTCAATACATGTCTGAGAGGCTCGGAGTGAAAATCTGTGTTATTAACTGATGATTAAAAAACAGTTTATGCATTCTTAGCTTGTGGAGACCAAAGACTCTGAAATGCAGAGGCAGATAATGCTTTAGAGAGGCGAGTCAAAATCCCAGCATGCAAACAAACGCAGTGTGGAATGTTTTTTTTGTGTGTGTGTGTGTCCTCCAGAAGTCAGGTCACAAGTTATACACAAATACACACACTGTGCCCATGAAAATAAAAAAAACCCCAACACAATGTGATTAACAGGCAGTGCTCTCCTCTGTTGGTAGGACAGCACAGCATGGCATCTCTCCTGCTGTTTGTCTCTAATCTGTTTTTATCTCTCTGAGCCTTGTTTCTCCATCTATCCCGGGTTTGAGTGCCTCTTTCTCTGCCACATCCTCTATCCACCAATACCACCTGCTCTGTGCTTTTATATTCCATAGTCTATATTGCATGTATAGTAGATATCAAAGTATCATTTGTTTTTTTATCTTCCTAGAACTCCGTACATCCCAAACACTGCCCCATAGATCTCTGTTTAAACGCTGTGGCTGGCTTGTTTTCTGTGATTTACGACACAGCCACTTAAATCTGGGCCGAATCCAATTCACACTCAGTCGATAGCAGACAAAACCTTAACGGACAGAGCCTATCCTTTTCTCCTCCCCTGCCTTTTTCATCGTTGTTCCTTTTCTTTTCACCCAGATGTAAAGCCCCATGGGCAGGTCAATAGCTGGGTGAACTAGTTGAGTTGAATGCTTTTGCAGCATCATATAGAGAAAGACACGGAAAACAGTGTTTTGAACTGGATAAGGGATTACCTAAAGCCCCTGCTTCTGTAGCTTTAGCTTCATTACTACAATATCCTGAGGAAAACTAATAAGTTGGTTAAGTCTCGACAACATGTCTACCCCGATTCATTGGAAGGTGTGGAGCAGGGGCTAGAAGAAATGCAGGAAGATTAGGAAAAGAGGAAAAAATGTTGTCCTCAAGATAATTTACCAGGCACTGTAAAGAAAATAAAAACAAATAAATTCATTCAAGCAATTAAATTAAGCTTAATAAACCACCTGTGCATACAGTTTAGAAAAAAAGGTATTAATGACACATGGTTTTGAGCACAATGTGGAAAAATACTATATGTAAGCCTTATATACAGTGAAAGTTTGAAATAGATCATGGTTCTGCAGCTGTGAAATGATCCTATTTAAAGCTCTCTAACCGGTCAAAGCAAACAGAAGGACATTGACAATGACATGACTGAAGGAGACATGAAGCTTTGTCCTGGTTTAAAGGACAGGGGATGAAGGCCAGTTTGTGTGTGGCCGGTCTGTCTGTGGTGTCTGGTAGAGAAGAGACAGAGAGAGAGCTGAGGTCCAACCACTGACACTCAAGAGAAGCTACAGCCCTCTGGCTCTGTGAGAAGACAGGCTGAAAGGAAGGACTGCTGTCCAGCTGTGCATCAGCTAAAAGATAACATATAGGAGATATGAGAGGACAGGACCAAGGACACTAATACGTCTTCCCTCTGGCTTACCAAGAGAACTACAACACTGACTTTACAGTGTCAAACAGTTCAAATCATGACGATGTGGTCTTAATTTAAACTGAAGACTTCAGGGTACTGCTCTCCATAAAATTCAGTTGACTGTTCTGTATATCCAGACTTCAAATAGCGGCCCAGCCTGTAGGCTCCCTTGATAGAAGTAAGAGCCAATCTAATTTCTATTATCAGGTGATTTAATGTTCATTTTCTCGATTATGAACGGTCATCAGCTCACCATCTGCTGGGCTACAGTGTTGATCAGCTCAGCAGGCGTGTTGTGATCTAATAGGATCAGACAGGTGTGAGACATGCAGGATTAAAAAAACCCCAGCTCTGCTCCAACCAAGGAAGCTGGAGTGAAGTCAACAACTCCATGATGGAGGACCACAGTGGAATAGAGAACTAATTCCCATTGGTGAACATTAGAATAGACAGATACGATACGATGCACCTGTGCAGGCAAAACATAATGCATTATATCATGTTTAAATAGATTTTGTAAAAGCAAAATTTTAACTGTTTTATGACGCTCTGATTACAGTACTTTAGACTGTGCATGTTGAGGATGTTTAACATTTTGTAATGTGTCAGTCCATTTCTTCTTTTTATGTCACTTTGGACCTGAGTTACAAAAGCTTCACAAAGGGAGAGATCTCTTTCTCTCTTGAGATATTTTATGTCTCCTGAAATTTTTAAACAGAGCTCAGCTAGCTAACTTTGAAGTCTAATCTCATTTTAGCTGTCATGGGAAACTTATGGGAGAATATTTTACCCATGCTTTTAAAAAACAGACAGTATGGAAATGACATACATGTGAAATGGCATGAACATGTTATAAATGTTGTATTTTGTGTCCTTATTTTGTCCCTTTATAAGTCATGCACACAGAGTCTGACTAACTATACCTTGTACTGTAAAGTGATATGGTGGTATATGCACAGTACATTGTAAATCATTACTACAATTTACAGGAACTCCTAGCCTTGTTTGACTCCTATATATTTTTTATTGTACTGTATTGTGGAAATGGAAATTAATTATGTGGCTACACTAATAAAGACAATCTTTCAAATAAAAGTTAAATAGCTTTGAAGAAAGAAATACTAAACAGCAACTTACATTAATCCGAATACATCGGATGATTGTTACATTAACTTCCCTGCGATTGCAAAGCAGATAAATGCTCTAGAAAGAAGCTGCTCAGAATCATCGGTTAATTTAATTCACATCAATCAAAGCTACATAAGAAAACCGAACCTCAGCATCTATTTGACAAAAACAATGAAAGCATAATGTAAGGGTTACGAGGGGGAAATTTGAATTTCCCCTCCGGGCAATCAATAAAGGAACATCTTACATCTTATGTTATTTTGACAAGACAAAGTTCACCACAAAGAGAATGTAATTCAGAACTAATTCAGTGAGAGAGTCGATCTTGTGATACACCTCACTGTTCCTCTTGTAGATTCCCTTTGAAGCTGCATTATATGATCATCAGAAAGGAATGAACACAGCAAAAACTTGCTGTGTCTTCTCAAACCAGATAAAAAAAGAGCATGGTTGTCTGGCTGCTGTGTACCAGAGTTTAATGTGTAAGCCTGACTGAGATGGTTTTAGTCACTAACACACTGAGGGAGTTTAAATACAGTGGCTTTGTAGTTTGTTTTTTTCCCCTACAATGTATTTACAAGATTTCAACAAAGACAAGCTTTCAAAAATGCTTTGCTGTTGACTAAGAATTTCCTTAGTTTATCAACAATAAAAGTAACCACAGCCACACTGCATGTATATTGTTTTTACACTACTGCTTTATATCTTACTGAGGATGATAAAATAGGAATAGATTGTTTAAGAAAGAGTGGGTTTGTTCACATTATTAAGTTAATAGCAAAAACTAGCAGCCATGGCTTTTAGCAACTTACTCAAAGATACTCGACGGGCACAAGGAATTTTATTTATCACAAAGCTGTCATATTTCACCCATCGTTAATATTCTGGATGAAACTAACAATTCGTTTTTATTGTTGATTAATCTGTCAATTATTTTCATGGTTTAATGCCAGAAAATTGTGGAAAAATTTAAATTAAATAAAAATCCCCATTTCCGTTTTTCCCCCAACTCGTGGTGAGGCCCTCCTATTCCTTGTTTTACCAACACGCTTATTCAAAACCCAAAGACATTTGGTTTAAAATTATTTATATCCGACAACAATTCTACTAGAAACTTGACATAAAAAATAAATTGGTTTTCCAATCAATTTCATTTTTGGTCAACTATTATCTGCAAATTGTTTTATTTTATTTGGTTCATGCATTTTCTGGCCGTAATTTTAATATTCAGAGCAGGCACATGACCATTAATCAACTAATCTGATGCTTTTACTGTAACTTTTACTCTCCTATTTCGTCTTGCTTTTATGTTTCAAGCACTTTGAATTGCCTTGTTGTGAAAATGTGCTATAGAAATAAACTTGCCCCGCCTTGCCTTATTTAAGCTTATGTGCAACACCATCAGTGGCAGTCTGTCAGTAACAAAGTTAAGTTCATGAGGAAATTACACTATGCATTGAATAAATAAAATGTGATTAATTTACAGTATGGGCCCATCACAACACACAGTAGATGTTTTTTTTTCTGTTGATGGACTTATTGCCAGGTTGACTAGCAAACTACGAGTTACTGGTAAACCTTAGTCACTCAGCCGACATCCTAATAATCCTTGCAGGAGGACAGCAGAGCTTTACCCTTACAGTATGGCTACCCCATCATGTAGAGGGCAAAATACCCTAGCTGGTCACTATTCGATGACAGGTAAGGGCTCATGCAGACTATAGGATTTTCAGCGCACAAAATCTGGGTGAAAGAATGGATTATCACATGCAAGTGGCAATAATCGTCTGTGCTATAGAGAGAGCTGGAGGGGAGTATAAAGTGTTTTGCGTTGAAAACGTAGCTGCCTGCTCTGCCAGCGGCCTGCTCTCATTGGCTGGATGTGAATGCGGAGTCGGCCGATTCTTCCATATATTTGGCATGCTCGGTATCTGACAGACTTCGGCGATGTGTCAGAAATGTGTCGGGGAGCCGTTCTGATGCGTCATTGTGTAGTTCACAGCCTATCAAGTGCTGATTAACCCCCGATCACAGCCTGAAGGTCGCCGAGCTCGCTGAGCGGCAAATCGGGCTAAAATTCGTGTTGTGTGAACTAGGCTTACGTCAACGAAACACATTCGCACATTACGGACGAGGCATTTAGAACTACTGACAGTGTTATTAATACTAGTGCCACATTTGGGAAGACTGATATGCAAACTTCTATTAGACGTGGAAAATAATAAGCTCTTTGAGGAAATTATGACTGACTTCCATCTTGATAAAAAATATTCCATTTAATTTCAGGATCTAACGATGTGGTGATTTGCCACATTTGACTGGTTTGCTATTTAATATGAATCTCTGATGTGTATATTAACTGACAAGCTGCTGTCAATAATCAACCAACTGTGCTGCCTAGATGGGTATTAAGATTCACTGCTGATGGTGGATGCTCATCATCATTTGTCAGATAAGTAACTTTCATTGAAAGCACAAACAGAACCTCAGTATCAGTATTAATAAACTTATGACACATGACACTGAAACTTTGGAAACAGGATGTTTGTGCTTTCATCACTCAATCCTAATTTACTGCTGTCAGGAATTCGGATTGCTCCCATTTCATCAAAACACATTAAATGTCATTTGAAAGTCAGATTTCTTAATTATATCTGATTGTTCATATGCATATCAAGATCTGAGGAGTACAGAAATATATTAGAATATTACCTGTCATGAAATAGACTTAAATAAGACAATGCTTCAGTATGACACAATGAAGTCAATTTGTAAGACAATTTCAGATAATGTTTTCATAGATGTGATGTACATGCATATAATATAAAGTCTGTGAATACACATGGTGAGTCAGTGTGTAAAAATCTCAATTTACCAAATGCAAATAGCAGCAGGGATTGATTTCCTGGTTCTTCTTCAGCTCCTTCAGACTGTTCTGTTGCATGAAAATTACACTAAAAGCACCACTGTGGTACATTTTAATGCAAGGTCACAGGTGTAGGAAGCAGGCTTAGAGATAAGTGTCTTTTAAAGGCGGCGTGATTACACCGATTCATTATCAGCACTTTCCCCCATTTTCATCACGGTGCTGATAAGCCAAGTGTCAGGCATAACACATTAATGGTTACATAGTTGTGAAAGCAACCATCCCAATGAGTGACTTCTCTCTGCTTGGTTCCACTCAGCTGCCTGACTGTTCATAAGAAAGTGTTGGAGGTTAGAGATCTATTTACTGAAGCTGAAGCTTTTAACAGTCCACATTATGACAAACAGTGATAACTGTACGGCAGAAGAAGATGAGAGTGTCAACAATCTGCGAAAGCAGTGAGTTATCAGTCTGATTCTTCAAACCTCTCTGGGCTAAACAAGTCAACAGGCTGACAGATGAATCTCTGTTCCACTTGAATCTGTGTCCTTCAAAAAGTTCCATGTGGAGGTTTTAGTGAATGTGAGAGGACTTATTATGGACTGATGGGAACACAAAGGCACTTCACAGTCATTTCTACCAGCAGCCAGCAGACAAACACTCATCAGAAGGCCTCTTCACCTCGCTCTGACAATGAGATGCAATCCAGCTCAGCCTCAATTGTGACAGTGAACAATTCTGAGAAACAAATTACATTGTGTGATGGAAGTGGGCCCAATGGCATTACAAAATCACTCACATCTCACTCACTCACAAACGGAAATTATGTTGAAATCACCAACACATGTGGGAATTTTAAAATATGTTTTTCGGGTTACCAAATTACAATCTAAAATCAAACACATAGCTAGAAACAATCGAAAAGCCATCTGTAAAATGGGCTTGGTGATGTACACCAACGGTTAAATGGTGACGAAACGTTTCTGTTGTTCTGCCAGGACCTTCGATAACTCACAAACTTTTAAAAGGCAACATACATAGAACACATATATGCACCCAGCTCTTAAATTATGCTCTCACTTTGGAAAATGTGCAGTCTTTGCTTTGGAGCAACTGGTGATTGCACTTTGCTGCATGTTTCCACCTGCGTAGTAATGAGTGCCATCACAATGTTCCATAAAATGATATTTTCACACAATTTCACAAGTTATGTCCTCATTATGAAAAGACAAATAGACTTTACGCTTAACATTTTTTAAAATGTAGCACAATTTGCTTAGCTTCAGGCTTAACCATTATACACCAGTATAATGCTAACCGATTACTTTGTTCTGGATACCAGAAAAAAGAAAAAATCGTCATCAAGTTCAGGTGCTGAGGCATGTTGCCTGGTTCTAGGAAATGTGCATCAATATGGAAAAGTAAAATAATATGATGATATTGTGACTAACATGAAATACTCCAACAGACTCATAACTTCCAGATTAGAATTGTTGACATTGACATTTTTATTTATTCTCCATTGATTGTTTGTCATGGCCCAATGGCCCCTCCAAATTTATTCTTTCCACTGAATATTGAGAAAGAGTAGCAAACCCACTGAGATATGAATGGCACTGAAGTGACTGTTAAGTCCTTCTCTCTTCCTTGTTTTCTTTCTCCCTCTCATGGTGGAGGTCATTGGCAGCACTTACCTATAAGAGAGAAAAAAGAAAAGAAGAAAACAAAATGTTAGACCGAGATGATGCATCTGATTTGGAGTTACTGTAATCCTGCGATGTATTTGTAATTTAGTCAAGCAACTCAAGTGGAATGGATTATTATGTAAATGGAATATGTATAGTATTAATGTGTGTGGTCTAGGCTCTGACCTCATTGCAAATAAAAAAGTAATTACAATTGAATAACATGGAGCAGAAAATGTCATCTTATTAGTCACTATATTAGCGTGATAGCAGGTGTGCAAGTACATTTACTGTAACACCTGCCAAACATTACAGTATTTAAGCATCATAATGCATGTGCCAAATCAATCAGAAATGACCTCTGCCACCACAAGAACTAAATTCCTGATTAACATCAATTAAGTTCGGAAGGTAGCTGAGAGTAGTAAAAAAACACCCATGAGCAGATCTGTGTGAGAACAAGAACAGCAGCCACGAGGGTCCAAGCTTACTTTTAGGAAGAAGCAAAAATGTAGGATAAGATGCAGGGCCAAGCATGAAGCCAAAAGAAAGAATTCTGAGACATGGGATGTACTTGGAACCTTACAAATGACTGGGAAGCACTGTGCTTCATACATGTACCCATTTTAAATGCGGATTATCAATCACAAACAGCACTGAGCCTGCTAAATTATTTGAGGCTTTGAAATTGCGGTTGGGGTTTAATAACATTTTATCCAAAGGGATTTCAGAATCAAATCTGCTTTTGAATCTGAATCAGTTTTTGGCAGTAAAACTAGTTTTGAGTGGCAGCTGAATATATTATTTTATTCACTACGTTTATTCCTGCAGCTGCAACCTGAAAAAATAGGCCTTAATTCATTCTAAATGAGTCCAAATAATGCTGTCATTTTGGACCTGGAAACACAAGTGCAACACTCGAACTGTGGTTCCTCATAGCCAGATGTCTGAACAAGCAATGACTGAACATCCACGCTGTACATCCAAGCATGCACGTGTACGCACAAACACCAAATCTTTGCTTGGAAACTGGAGAATTTCAGTAGAGAACAGTTTTAAAACCAACCCCGTAACCACTGGCCGTAACCAGCTATGAGGTATCCGAGGCCCGGACCTCCGTAATTAAATCTAGTATATACGTAGATAACATGATCATCTTAAATGCTCTTTAAATTGCGGCAATAACAGCAGCAGCGAGTAGCAGCACAGCTTTCAGGTGAGCTGTGTGGCTGCAAGCATGGGAGCAAAAGAATGAGCAGAGCACTTAAAGAGACTGACATGATTAAAAGGGTGCGTTGGATATGTTTTGCAGTGAGAGAACAATGTCATGTGAGTGTTGCAGCACTATCAAGTTGGGTGGATTGTTGGTCTCGCAGGCCTCTACTCTTCCCATACGCTGCACTTCAGCATTCAAAAAAGAAATTCAATTGCAAAACTGCATTGGAGAGTGAAATCTTTCCCACTCCATTCTTTTTAAACTTTTCATGTCAATCAATAAGCAGACTAGACATTGTAGCCACATCTTTGCGTTTATGAGCCAGCTTGGCTATCCTCCTATAGACACCAAAAGGAAGTGACAGAGGCTATTTTTTAAAAGCCCAAAAACG